>CAUHTR010007403.1:0-29109 GCA_959609185.1 Schmidtea polychroa | reverse complement strand
AACATGCCGTATGTTACACTATATTATCCACCAGGAAGCATTATGTGGTTTACCCCTACAACTAAAAGACGTAATTGACAAGGTTTGCAAAATTACTAATTTAATTCGCGGCGGAAATCATAAATAAAATATTTTTTAATTAAAATAAACTGACTTTTCATTTATCAACCTTCTTGGTCCCCGAAATGTTTGGTGAAGAAAATATGGCCCGTGGGATATGATAAGTTGGACAACGCTGACTTAAATAATTAAGTACATTTGAAAAACTGTACTTAAATAATCAATTAAATAATCAATGAATTAAATTGTGTTATAATTAATTTCTTGAGGCCAAAAAAATGATATCTTTATTAAAGAACTAAATAATTATTCGAACATTGATTAAAATAATAAATATAATTTTGTAAAATATTTAGTAACATAATACAAATGACTATAACTTGGTTTTGTCAATATAACCTCAGATAAAGTCGACAGAAAATTCCAATCATATAATCTAGAGTCTTTCATTACTCTTCAAAATTCAGTAATGAAAGATCTTATAGTGAAAGTTTAAAGTAAATGGTGACGAGTGAGAAATTAAGTAAATGGTGAACCGAGGAAGGGATAAGAGAGAAACGAGGCACGAGACCTTCTACGGTAGCTTATGAATCCAGTGACTCGTCGTTTAGTNCAGTTTCAACGTGGCTTTGCAACGGGCGTTTAGTGGCCGAATAAAATAGTTGTGCGCCAATGCAGAGGGGAATCCGGAAATAAGAAAAGCGTTTGGAAGTGAAAGATCTTCTGCTCATGTAACGCACCTTAACTATCTAATTTATTGTCAATTTGGAGATCTTGGAGCTTTCACATAATTAATTAAATGGGTTTCATTTACAACCGGGTAATTCTATCAATTTTGAATTAGAAGTTGGGCGAATTTTTATCTCAATTTTTCCCTTATTCCTCAATTTTCTCACCTCTAATTCAATAATTTTGTTCACAACCTCAGGTTGTCACACTCCTTGGGCTTTCCATTAGCTTGGGTTTTACAATAAATAATTATTTTTAATTAATTTTTATTTTTTTAAAATATTTTTTCTGGGGCCCCCCTTCATTGGTTTTATTATCTTTATATTCGTCTCATCAGGTCTTACCAGTTTACTCCGCAAAATATTTATTTTAAAATTTTGGATTGTTTTATTAAATTTTGCACTTAAACTATTATTTTGGATTTGATGTTTTTATTGATTTACACTTAATTCATGAAATTTTAATTTTTTTGGCCTTCCTAGGACAAACTTAAACAATAACTTGATTATATTTCGGTAATCAAAATCATAAAACTTTTCTTAATCGATTTAAAATTATAAAAAATATTACTATACGAATGCTTTCCTGCGTTTAAATGTTATATTTTTGTGAAAAGTTTACATTGAAATTATTTCTAACATTTGATTGGACAGTGAAATTCTGCGATTTTAAAAACGTTTATGTATTTAAATTAGTTATAAATGCTGATCAATATCCATCCTATTGGAACATTTGGTGACTCCACAAAGAAAACAGTTGAAGTCGACCAATATGACAATGTTCGGAAAATGAAATGGTTGATCTATGATGAATATGGAGTCCAAGATATAATTTCAGGAACAAAATTTTATTTGATTTATAAAAATATAATTTTAAATGAAGAGAAGTTAGTAAGCTTTTACAAAATAGTCAGTGAGAATGAAGTTAAAATTGGGTTGTTGGAAAATATTTTGAATAAGTTTATTGAATACATGTTTTCTTTTATTCTTGATTGATCTATTACAGTAATGAAGTGATTGTTGAGGTGTTTTTAGAGGATCTATTTCCATCTATCGTATATTTGATTGCAAAATGCGATGATAAATTTTCTCAAATCAAATTTATAATTGAGGAACTGAGTTGGATAGATTCTATGATGTTTGATCAAAATGGAATCCAGATTGATGAGAACAGAATGATAAATGAGGTGCAAATGGACGGTGCTTATTATAGAATTATTGTTAAGTTGTATAATTAAATATATTAATTCATTTGAATGTCAAATTAGTTTTGACATGAGAAGTGTCGGTGTTGAGCGACAAACATTTGAAAATTGTCTCGGACATCGCAATCAATATATTATTCGAAAGTTTATGAAACTATTTCCATGGTAATATTTATAAGTTTAACTAAATTAACTATACATTCTATTTAGCATTTCTTGGCGTATCGATAATAATGAAAATTGGAGGGATAATTTATTAAGGGAAATTGAAGGATTTAAGTAATCATACAGAATTTAATAATGATTTTAAAATGTATTAGGATCTCCATTACAATGAATGAAATAAAATATAATGATAATTTCGTTAGCATGCCTGATTCCTTTATTAATTCACAATTTTTATTCTGTATTGATATGGCAGAAAGGATTAATGAATTGTGCGCGGCTGACTATGACAGGAATATAATAAAATCGTTAGATTTTCCCTTCATCGATATTTCTTATTTATGTATTGGTTTAGGTTACCATACGGAATTCGTGATTATATCTTTGCTGTGTTGTAAGTTCTGGGTTATAAATCAATTATTGATTTTCATTTGTAGACATGTTGCTTTAATTAACCTTATCAATTCCAACACATTAAAGAGCATCGATCAATCAATAAAGAGCGTTATGTGGAATACATTTGTAATGATTTTTTATTGATTTTATTCTCTAGAATCGTTGCGTTGGATATATTCTTAGATTATCTGAGGAACGGTACGCATGATTGGATATATCTGATGAAATTGTGAGATTTAATAATCTTTTCTATCGCTGATTACTTCATATAAGATTCCTTGACCGAATCCTCGCTAGTGACTTTAATGTTGATAGAATAAAGGAAACTTTCGAATCAAAGTAAGTGGAAATGGTTTGAATAATAAGACTGTTAATTATGCAGCTCGACGGAGTTTTCACTGTTCAATGTTAAAGTGCAAGGCCAGTGCCACTCGGTCGACATTTCTGACAATTTAACGAATATTGGGCATATCAAGAAGGGCAGTATCGAAGATAATTCGTGAACCAATCAACAGGTTATATTTTATACATCTCAATAGGCAGGAGCAGCCGAAGGATGATGAAAAGATTGAGAAGGATCAAATAATCAATTGCCTTATTGAAATACTTTTCAGGTTGTGCAGTGGAATTTCATTTATTTCTGGATTTGGGTTTGAAGAATTTGTGAAATTTTGTTTCAGCGCATAAGGGTTATCATTTCATTTACATCTAGGGGCATAATCGATAGGGAAAACCAAAGATTTCATAAAACAGCGCCCTCATTCACAGCATATAATAAAATGAAGCATTCGGGTAATAAATCCAATAAATGCAGGGGAATTTACCCCAGGAATAATTGATACATTGCTAACGCGAGTCATTGGACTAGATCTTAGATCAATATTGTGACAGTTCCTAATTTCCTTGGTTCCGTATTTTGTCCGTTAACATTTCTTTGTTCCCAGCCGATAGTTGACCATGAGTATTAATTACACCAGACGGGATGAATGATTGACGTACCAAATATCACAAACTGTTTTAATATTATTTCAATCATAATGGTGCAATTTTGCATTTATAGTATAGAGAATGAAGAGGAGTTTGAATTTATTGGTGAAGGAGGACATGGTAGCGTTTACAAGTTTAGGGACAAAATTCGAAACAAAATATTTGCCATAAAAGTACCCCATCGTGATGAAAGCCTTTACAATGAAATTGCTTCTCAATGTTTTTTGGAAAAAACACACGTTTTAAAAATCTATTTGGAATTGGTACTTTATAAACAGTTGGTCTGTATGGCTATGGAATGCCTACTAAATGTAATACCGAATTTGCTATAGTTAATCTGTTGACTGTCAGATATTCAGGGCAATTTGATAAATTACGTGGAGAAATCTAATCAACTCCATCACAATCAGATTGCTAGGCTATCCTATGATATTTTGTTACAAATAAATAATATTCACACTGAAGAATTTATTCATGGAGATATCAATGGTTGAGATTTCGATTAATAATTTCTTTTTGATATTCTGAATTCCGTAGGATTCAATATCATTCTTAATGAGAGTGGAGTCCCCAGTTTGATTGATTTCGATCATGCAATCCGTCCAAACATCTTCACCAAAGACCAATTAACCGAGTATGTGCAAAGAAATTCTATCGGAACATTAGGGTACACCGCACCAGAATTAAGGAATAATGAATGCTCTACAAAAATTGATATTTGGTCATTTGGAGTCGTCGTGGCGGAAATGGTAATGGGTAACCATTCTTTGATTTGAAGCAAAAATAATTTTGTATGTTGGTAGGCAAAAGGGTGACTTATAAACCTCCTACAATGAAACATTACAATAAAAAATTAAATATAAAATTGAAAATTCCATTTAATGAAAATTTGCTGGAATTTTATCAAAATTGTTTAGCTGTAAAGCCTGACGATCGATGGACCGCGCGAAAGTTGTTAAAATCAACATTCATACGAAAATTTAAACTGGAAAGATTGTGTGCGAATTGAATAAAAAATGATTCTTTTTTTATGACATTGATTTCGAATTTTCTGTTTTATATTCGATAGGTATGCACAAAACTCACAATTAGTGTCATATTCGTTAAATTACAGATAAACGTAGAATACGAATTGGAAATTTTAATTATTTTTGCATTTTTTAAATATATATATTTTCGAGAATGGACTCAAATTCACCTATAATTATCTAATTTGATACTAAATGTGCGTTTTGTGTAGTGCTACCCTATTGTTGGCGCGCTACCCGGTTGACATAAAAATCTCACATATGTGAGAATGGATGATGGTCACTTACAATTACTATAGCTGCTGATGTCAACTGACCGTTCTCACATCATGGTGCCCATGATTTGTATCATGTTGGTACTGTCCCATGATGGCGAAATAAAAAGAAGCAAGGGAGCCCCTGCCTTAGGACTACTGCTCCTTCCTACTCTGACTCACTCCATCTGACTGCCGGTAAAAGGTCTTACGTCTTATCTCCACAAGCTTTTTACCACGTAGACTAGTCAGGAGTTTCATTTAACTCATCTCAAGGTATCTTGGAGATATACAGAGCATAACCAATTCATTCATCCTCATTCTCTGCGATTCAAGCAATGAATCCAACAACATAAAACCATTTATTACTAGAACACAGTACAAACAAATAACACTATCATCATCGTACAATGAAAAAAAAACGAAAACATTAATCAAATTTAGTCATCTCACTTCAAAGGGGAATACATAAGAGTTCGGAGGGATCCTGATCATGTACGGTCTGCGGAAGCTTCAGCGAAAAGAGCCTCGAGATCGAATTGCTCGACTGCATTTTCTTCCCATGTGGTTCCGGTGGTTGTTATTACACGAAAACTGGGTGTGCTACTAATAGATGGTGCTGGGGCGTCATTGCCGGTCGCTTTCCCCTGGATGACGTTTCGTTTGGCTTCCCCGTCAAGAATTCGCATCTTCTGTTTCTGTTTGCGCTCGGTTCGGGATAATTGCCGGCGTTTGGGTTTCTCTCGGGTTAGCGGCTTCTCTGGTACGACGGGTTGACGAGACGTTTTCAACGGTGCTCTACTAGTACCCGTGATAACCACCTCTGACATGGAAGGCTACAGATCGGCCTCTACATAATCGCGACATCCAGTTTGAACGAGAGATTAGAACGATCCGGAAAGTCGTGATGGATGGGGAAGAGATTATTCGCTTCGGTAATTGGATAATCCACTATCTTCTTCGTAACCGCGGCCTGTAGGTAGACCCTATGCAGAGCCTGTGACTGCTCTTTTATTAGGGATCGTTGAGCCCGGTTCTCCTCAATCAAACTGTCCGTACAATGTTCGCTGCGGAACAGTTTTTTCTTCACCTACAGCATTTGAGGTGGAGAAAACCATATTCCTTCAAGGTGATCAATTTTCTTCTTGAACAATCCTATATGTAACCGTAGGGTCTTGATAATGCTGTTCTTGTCAGCACAAGAAAACATGGGCTGAGAGAAACCTTGGCCGATGGTTTAGCTGTCATGGTTCTAAAAGAAAAGAAAATATATACATGTTATGAAATCTCATTATGGTAGTCGGAGTTCATACTGGAGTTGAAAAACATTCGAACTGATACAAGAAGAAATTAATTTTTACAAAATCAATATTAATCAACAAGATCGCTGCAGGCTGATATGATAAGTAGGACATCATTGACGATTTAGAAATAAACCTGTTATTAAATTATGTCGTTGATATATATCTGTTATCAGTTATTTCATTGGACGATCGTTATTTTGTTTAATTATCAATTACAAAAACTTTATTTATCTAAAATAATTTTGAAAAATTTATTTGTTGTTAATTGTCAGAATTCAATGCATCTAGCTGTTCTACAAATAACTTGTAGTTGATTAGCGTAATTAATGTTGTTCCAAAGTTATCTGATTATTAGCACTATTCATTATCGCAACACTCCGTCTCGTAAGCCTATCATATGTAACCGTGACTTTTATTGCACTTATCTAGTCTAGATTAGCAGCGGTAGTATCTCTGGTATTTACTAATGTTGCAAAAGTTTAGTATCGGTGTGAGCGACTGGTTGACTACTTTCATTTAGATGTGAATCAAAATTTGTCTATTGATGCTAACGGCTGACCCGTAATTGGTTTTGTGTGAATCAAAAATGTTCATCTGGCTACATTTGTTAAAAGACTTCATACACTGGATTAGACTCTTATCTCCCCGTGGCATTCTACACACGGGTTGTATGCTAATGTGATTGTTATCTACTCAAGGTGTGGTCTAATGAGTTCAGCTAAAATCATTCTCTTAGTGTGCGATCGTTGGCAATTATGATCTATGTCGACCTGGTGGATGTTTAGGTGTTCTAATCAATGGAAATATTGGTGGTTTTTTACTAACTTCGATCTGTTTGATCTTCTAATAATCTGGAAAATGTGGCGTTAATTCTCGTTCTAGTTTTTTATCTCGCTAATCGTGGAAATTTCAACGAAACGTGCTCAGGTCTTCTGACCAATCACAATCGACTTAGCCGGATTTTTCGGATTTATTTTTAATTTAATATTTTTCAGATGGTTATTGGTTAATCGTAAGCTATTTTAAAATTATTTTATTTTAATGTTCTGGTATTTATTTTTTTATATTTTAGACTCCTTTCTTTTGCTGGTTATTTCCAGTTGCGTTGTTTATTTGTTTGCGCTATATATTTTTTTGTTCTTTTTATTTTTGAATTTGTTAATTTATTATTTTTCTTTTTTAATTTCTATTTTTATTATTTACTTTTTCCTAATCAATTACTAACTATTAATTTTTTGTAGATTCTTCCTATGTATTTTCCTATTTTCTCGTTTTTACAAGTTTATCTCAGTTTCCCTAGTTTATTATTTTTATTTACTCTTATTTGGTTATTTTATTTTCTATCTTACTGTTTTTGTCTTATTTAATTATTTATTCTACTGACTCTTTCACTGCACTTCCAGGTATTATTTTAAAGAGAAACACAAAAAACAATAAAAATTAAGAAGCGGTTTGAATATTTTAGTCTTCAGCCCAACATTATATTTCCCTGGTAATGTTGACTTATGAGAATTTCGAGATAATTTTTTTTTAATTTACTTCAATTATTTTAAAAGTAAGTTTCAATTTTTCAAGAAATAATTTTTATAATAATAATCGAACAATTTCCTAGACAGTGATGGATAAATTTTTGGTGGAATCGAGTGTTTCAAAGAAAGATTCATTAAACTCAATTCAAGAGAATAAATGGAAATTCGACGAATATTTTATTCAATATGGATTTATTGCTCAAATATCTGACGATTCTCAAGTTCGATTCTCTTTGATTTGTAAATCAAACCTTTCAAACCTTTCAAAAAAAAAGAATGGGAATCTTCTAGTGATTCAGGAATAAATGAATATTCTCCGGTTAATGAAGAAATTTTGTCAGATGTTGATGAAACTGTAAATGAACCTAAACATGAAATATAACAAAATGAATGTAATGATTTTCAGGATTGTACTGCTCATGTTGTAGAAAATATAATGAAACAAACGTGCGTGGATGAAGACTGGCCATGTATTAATCAATAAATCCTAGACTTGATTATATTTATTTGAAGTAAAACAATACCAAAGAAATTTAATCATTTATTATGATTTATAATACACTTTTTACAAATATATAAAATAATAATCCCGATGATATTTTGAAAAAGTTTTAAAGATCATATTATTTTGATCCGAATTATTTCTTTTTGATGCCATCGTCACCAGAGTAGTACATCCACCATTGGCATCTATCCATGGAGCAATTTCGAATCAATAATCTAAATATTAATAATAATAATAAAATGTTGAATAATAGTATACGTGCGCGGTGATATAATTTTTACCATCCATAAAACCCTTGAATGTGACCCTTCCAATACCTTGGATCATCACAATAACTCCTTCGGGTACTTAGAGAAAAACATTTCGAAATGAGCCATTGATCGCTTAAATACTGTTGCAGGAACTTTCAATTATCAACTTTGAGTTATCGGGCCACTACTTTTAATGTCGATTTGACCTGAATAATTTTTATACAAATTTTTGATTCTTAAAAGTTTTTGACATATCTCTTATTTATTGCCCATTTCACACATGCTCGCATACAGTCAGTTTTTCTACCCCCGATATATTGTATTAATTAAAAAGCTTGACTATGAATAAGTAAATATATCGATGATTTTGATATATTTACTATTTCATAGTCAAGCTTTTTAATCAATACAATGTCAATGGAAAGGAAATCAGTGGTGAAATTTTAAAAAAAAGTATATATATATATATATTTCTTATTTAACCTACTTTTAGTTAGATTATTTATTGAAACTGTTGTTGGTCACTTAGGGGTGTGTCATTTTATTTTTTAAATTTGTTAGGGGTAATTGTAAATGCTAAATCGACTCCTTCCTAAACGCCTTCACGATAATTATACTTTAGACCATCATGTACCCATGGTGACGACCATGTTGGTATTGTACACAGTGGTGGAAAATCAATGAGCAGGTGAGCTCTATTGCTAAAACTACTCCTCATTGCATTTTTCTTTACGGGTTCGGGACTGCCGATAGAAGATCTTACGTCATTATTCATTATCTAGTTCTATGGTTGGATTTTTTTTTCTATTGTTTTCTTCAAAAATTTGAGCAGGAATCGGCGCTTATTTCCGAGTTAATAAATATGGTTTCATATTCCTCAAAAAAATTTGAGTAGGGATCTGCCTGTATTTCCAATTCCAACCTATGCCCTACTAAAACGAACCCGCCCTCTACTATCTACATTTAAACAAAGCTTCAGACTGTCCAAAATGAATCTATGTTTCTCATCGACCATATCCCTATTTATATCATATAAAACGATGTTCCAAACTAGTCAACCGACTGCTGGCTATCAGTCTTTCGGCCAATAGTTCACAGTCGTATCCCAATCTGGAGGGCATCCAAAAATAAAAATATTCATAAATACCAAATTAAATAATGTTCATGTAAGCAAAGAATTACTAGAAATTTACTCTGAAATAAATATTAGAAAGGACCACAACAAAATTAGGATAACAAGCAAGAAAATTAACCAGACTAAATTTACTATAACATTTTATTAACTTACAACAATTATATGTTACATAGAGTTAGACATTACATTAAATTGCAAAAATCAAATCTAACTTACCAAAATGTCATAAAACTGAAAACTGAGAGCTGCCTGAATGTCTGGTAAATAATTTTAAATTTCAGATTAAACTAGTTAGTTCTGACTGAATTTCCAATCAGTATTTATACTGATTTTGACTGTGTATTCATGCATTTTCTTCTACTATATCCAATTAGAATGCGAGAAATTTTGAATTACTTTTGCATGCATGCATGAGTTTGTGCAATAGGGTGGAGTGAAAATGACCGAAAAAAAATTTTTTGACTTAGTAGACTTTGGATAGTTATAAAAACTTGCTATGAGGTCAAATGAAGTACTCTGTAAAGAAAAACAATAATTTAAATAATGTCTTGAGGTTCCACAACCAACTTTAAAATGTAACCATTGATAAGAAAACGATAATGTATTTGCTATCCGGTGTTCTTTTCATTACAAGGAATTGGCAACTTTTTGCTTCCACTAATACGTTATCGTTACTTACTGTTAACTAAAAGATCATTATTAGTTCACTTTTCTACGCATTCACACGCTGCACTTCCTGTTTCTAGAGTCAATTCAGACGGATTATTGTGCAATTATTTATTTTTAATTTAATTGATTTAATTAATTAATTATTTAAATTTTCATTAATTTTAATAATTTAATTTTATAAATATTATAATTTAAATATTTTGGTTAATTTTATTTTTTATTAATTTAAACACTTTTATTCTTTAAATTTCATAAGTTACATAATTCTAACCATTTCTAACCATAAACTTTACAATTTACATAATGTTAACTAATTTTATTATTTTGACGATTTAATTTTATATAGTTTAAATAATTTTCAACTAATTCTATTTTACATTTTATTATTTTTCTATCGAAATTTTATGATCAAGGTTTAATATAAAATAAATAAAATAAGTTACATCACACATTAAGAATCAATAAACCCCGTATAATAGAATAAAGAGATAAATAAATTTAACAAAAAAATTGACACTTAAATTTTTTCAACTTTGCAGTTTTTGTGTTAGGTATTTTCGATCGATTAAAACAAACTCTCAGTTCTCGGTTTCAGCCGAACACTGTATAACCTGTGTGTATTTGACCTATTTTGAGTTAGGAGGTCCCTTCTTTTAAAGTTGATTTGACTTACATAAAAACTCTAAATAAATTCGTTAAAAACCTTGAAAATCGAAAAATATTATAAAATTTGAGTTGACCTACATAAAAATACTAAGAATTTTAGAAAAAATCCTCAGCAGTGGGTGGGAGGTTAATATGTGAGCTAGCGGGCCACTATCCACCTACTGTACTCGTAGTTGACTATACGGAAATGCTAAGTTTAGTATTAATTATTCAGTAACAAAATAAAAAACACTTCATCTTGCTCTCATTTGTCTCAATAAACCTTTTAATTTGTATGCGTTTTAGTTATAATTACACCTAACCGCGAAATATAACATTATCTATAATCTTAAAAAAATCAATAAATATATATTATAGGAACACACCAACTTACCTGTGTGTAGAAATTTAATGCTGCGAAATTTGACATTATTATTATAGGAATCTAAAAAGTGAGAGAAAATAATTAAGCATACAAACACAGCATACATAATGAAAAATACATACAAAATTAAGTAAAGTGTTTTTCATGCGAAATATACATTGATTAACATATAATTAACATATCAATATTTTCAAATTATTTAAAAAGTTATGTACAAAAAAACTTTTGAATCAGATTCTGACTGCTCTACCTTGAGCTTTAGGGAAAAAGAAGTAAATACATCGTAAGATTTAATTATAAAATAATTTTGAATATAAAATTTCTTTAGATTTACAGATATTGAAGAAGATCCTTCGACATCTTTGAATTTGCAGGAAAAAAATCGCAAATCGTAAATTTTAATAAATTATTTTAACAAATTAATATTTTCATAGAATTACAGAAAAAGACAAAATTCGAAAGAAGATTACAAAAACTTAAAAAATAATACTATTAATACTATTACTAGTAATACTATTACATAATTTATTGAATATCCTGTATCTGAACATAGATATCCGTCTACATCTAATTCTTGAGGTATAAACCCACAATCGTATAAATATTCATCGTCATCTAATTCTTCACTTTTAAATATCAATTGAATAATTCCATCCTTTCCCATTCTTTCAGCGGCTCTCTTTCGTAATTTACCTACCTTGGTACACCAATGTTCTTCTATATACTCTATTTTCCCTTCATTTTTATAATCTAATGCTATTACAAATGATTTCAATTCTATTCTGGTCTCTCTAATCTCTTTTCCAAATTTTCGTAATAAACCTTTTAATATTTCTTTATATTTCGAGTTTATATATATATATATGGACGTACTACATTTACAATTTCTAATTTACTATTTTCGTCAAATTCCGTTTCCTCTACCAATTTTAACTTTTCATCAATTGCATTTTTATTCCACTCATCAAAAGATTCTCTCTATTACAGTAATAGTAATCAAAAATCAGATATCAAATAAAGTATATGAGTCCGACAGGTCAAATAATGAGATAGAAAGGGATGATGAGAATGAAAGAAGAGTTGAAAATGAAGGTGTACTAGATAACAAGGACATAGGAACTAATGATAAAGATAAAGGTATGATAACAGAAGTATTAAAGGAAGGGCAAGGAATCGAAAGTGAAATGAATAGTGAAATAAAGACGAAAAAGCCTAGAACTTTGTATGAAGTAAAAAAGAGCCTGGTGAAATCAGAATTAGAAGTGGATGAGACAAAAGAGTTATTAAAGAATTTAGTTAAAATAGTATATCCAATGTTCGAAATAAAAGTTAATACAAAGTGCGAATTGGGAGACACAGTGAATGAAATGGAAAAGAAACTTCCTAGTGTTATGCAGAGATTTGGTGAAAATGATGACTTTTGTAATAGAGGGGTCATGAAAACTTTGACGGAAAATGGAATTGATAAAGAAGTAGTACTAACAAGCTTAACATATGCAGTTTTAGAGATAGGAGCTCATAAGATAATGGAATCAGATGAATTAGAGAATTTGATAGATGCAGCTGCTCGAGTTTTAAATGAATATTTAATGAATTGGATAAAAAGGAATGGAGGTTGGACCAAACTGGTAAAAGTGCTTACGATAAATGAAAATAACGAAATTAATATACCCCATAAATCGCTAAATGGGAGATTTAGCCCAATATTGAGAAAAACGATGGTATTTCCATGGGTAATGTTTATGATAATTGTTTTGTGCGCAATAATTACTCAGACAACCTGTATGACTGCATATGATTGTTCACAAACGGAAATGGGAAAAATTTATTCGGTAGTAGATGTGTCAGAATGTTCGGATGCATACCCGAGAAAACTAAAGATTGAAAAAGATGTAAAATATCATGTATATCAAGAATCTGATTTAAGACGAACGAAGGTTCGAGAATGTATAGTTAAACATACTACATTTATATTTTATTGTGGGAAGTGGAGCCATACTTCATTGATAAAGATGTATACAATCCCAAGGCCAGTGGAAGTTATGCCAGAAAATTGTTTAGCAGCATTTCAAACAGAAGAATTGAAAATAAGTTCGGAAATTAAACTGAAGGCAAAAATAAATCATAGGACGAGAGAAACGGTGGTTACGAAAGGAATAATGAAGCAAGACGGAGATTGTGAAGGGGAACCGTACAAAGTTAGTGGTAAAATTATTCAAAAAGCAGTGGTGATAGAAGAATATCTAACGGAATTGAGAGAATTTGAAGGAGCTTTTGATGATGATACGGGGAAGTTACAGACTCACCCATTTTGTAATATGAAACAAAATAACTGTCAAACGGGCGAATCAATTCTTGTTTATGAAGTAAAAACTAATGTATGTAACTTAGCGCATTTAAAAACGATGAATTTCAAAGAAATTAGTGGAGAGCAGTTTAGGGAAAGGCCTTACAATATTAATGTAAATTATGGAGTAAATATGACAATCAGATCAACGCCCGTTTGGACAAGAAAAACAGCGACTGTATTAATGTCAATAATTCCGATGGACGCCATGCGTTTTATATTAAAGGAAGTTACCAATAAATGTGGTCAGACGGTATACTCCACAAATTACAAAGGAGTCTATGTATCAACAGTAATAGTACAGGAAGCTAAAACTAGAATTCATACCGGTGATATTAAATTAACCCACTACTTTAACAATAAAATTGATTATTTATTTCATTATAGTCAGAACACCATGGAGAATATCTATCGAGAAATAATCTTAAATGATTGTAAATTAAATAAAGAAATACTTCGAAATCGAATGGCAATGGCCATCACAAACCCAAATTTGGTTGCACCCATGTTAATATCAGAAAACGGAGTGTTTGCGAGAATCTTCGGAGAAGCTTTATACAGTTATAAATGTAAGGAAGTGTCAGTAAAAATAATGAAATATGAAAAATGTACTAATGAATTGCCAGTTAGCGTCGATGGGAAGATACGATTTATGGAACCAATAACACGGATATTACTTGACGAAAACACAAAACCAAAATTACTCCAGTGCAATAGATTGCTAGCCCCGTTATACCGTTTGGCACCAGATTCGTGGGTAGCATTACCCGATTACCGAGGAGTTAGAACTCCAGATAAATTGGAATTAATCAATTTAGAGTATTTAGTGAACTTTACATCCCTAAATAAAATGGCACAACTAGGTCTCTACGCAAGTGAGGATATAGAAGAAGCTCAAAGAAATTTATTATTTCCATCAAAGAAAGTACGGGTGATATCAGAAATGATTGATACAATATTACCAAACGGAGAGAGTAAGGCTAATTATGAATATCTCCTAACGCCAGATCATTTCAAAAAAGCAACGTACAAAACGATGGAAAAGATTTGGGGAAAATTTATGTTCTTAGGACAAGCGTGTGCTGGTTTGATTGGCATCTATGTGATCGTAGTAACAATAAAGGTGATACTATCTCAAATTTTATCTGCTCATAGAATATATAAAATATCCGGATGGTCATGGAAAATAATTATTGGCTGTATTCCGTTTATACCAAGATTTTTTATTACTCATCATCAATATAAAGAAATGGAGAATGTGAGAGCACAGTTAAAAACTGATCAAAAGAGTGAAGAATCTTTGTGTGAATCGAGGGATAGAAATAGTGGCAATAACAACAACAATGACTATGGCAGAAACGAGCAAATGTATTTTAGAAAAGAAATAATGGAAAGCGAGGTAAAACCAGAGTCACGGTGCCTACTAGAACAGATGCCAAAACTTACAGGAATCGACACTCTCTCAAAATGGTATACACCGGTATTCCTTCCAACAGCACCAACATACCCAAGTGAAAGGCTAAAAGAAATGAAACCAGTAAACATATTAAACTAGAAGCCGAAAGGATTGAACCAACAAGTGCTGAAATAGAACGGAGAAACATGCTCGGATTACCATGTAGTTATGCGTTGATGACAATAGGAAATAGAGGCAAACAACCTCGAACAAATATACTATTTAACGAGAGAAAGGTCAAAGCCTTGTTAGATTCCGGTTCCAGTCATACTATAGTGTCAGATAAACTGTTGACAAGGGAAGAGAGAGCAAAGATGAAACCGACGAATAAAATTATTAAATCAATGTCTCACAATGTACTGAATATAATCGGGAAGCTAGAAGTCAAATTAATTATTGGTAATCAAGAAATAACACATTATGTGTCAGTAATGAGTAAAAGCCCTGTTGAATGTCTAATTGGTATGGATGTTATGGAGCAACTGCGAGGAATTGCGCTGGATCTGACAACAGGAAAATTAATAAAGGGACAATTAGATACAGTTGCAAATAAACCAAGAGAAGTTGTTTTAAATCAAACGTTGGAAATACCAGCAAGAAGCGAAATAATATGTTATGCTAGTGTAGCAAACACGTCAGATGACGAATGTGTGTTCGAACCCAGTCGAAAACTAGTAGAGAAATACGAATTGCCAATGTGCGACGAGTAGGTAGAAAGTAGCCCGCTGCAACAATTACCCCCCCCCCCCCCCCGGGGGGGGGTCTGTTGCACGATTTTTTTTGTTGCACGATTTTTTTTGTTGCACGATTTTATTACGCAATTGTTCCACACTATAGTCTCGATGGTCCTGGGATTTTCAATACAAAAATTTTTTTTTCTATACAAAAACGATGGTCCTGGGATTTTCAATACAAAAAATTTTTTTCAATACAAAAATCCGACTACCACTAAAAAAGCATGGAATTTTCAGACTATAGTGAGGGGGTCTCGATGGTCCTGGGATTTTCAATACAAATAAAATTTTTTCAATAGAAAAAGGTGGTCTACACTAAAAAAAAGCCAAGGAATTTTCAGACTATAGTGAGGGGGTCTCGATGGTCCACGGATTTTCAATAGAAATAGGTGGTCTACACTAAAAAAGCATGGAATTTTCAGACTATAGTGAGGGGGTCTCGATGGTCCACGGATTTTCAATAGAAAAAGGTGGTCTACACTAAAAAAAAAAAAAGCCAAGGATTTTTCAGACTATAGTGAGGTGGTCTCCTTGGTCCTGAGAAATAGGCGGTCTTCAATAAAAAAGCATGGTAATTTAAGGTCTCAGGATATTTTCAATAGAAAAAGGTGGTCTACACTAAAAAAAGAGTGGCAATTTAAGGTCTCAGGATATTTTCAATAGAAAAAGGCGGTCTTCAATAAAAAAGCATGGTAATTTAAGGTCTCAGGATATTTTCAATAGAAAAAGGTGGTCTACACTAAAAAAAGAGTGGCAATTTAAGGTCTCAGGATATTTTCAATACAAAAATCCGATTATCAATAAAAAGCATGGATTTTTCTAGGTCAATTTAGGTGGGTCTCCTTGGTCCTGAGAAAAAGGTGGTCTACACTTAAAAAGCATGGTAAATTTTTAAAATAAAGTAAATAATGGGTCTAAAAATTGAATTACAGTAAATTATGGGTCTAAAAAATTAAATTACTGTAAATTATGGGTCTAAAAATTTAGAATTACAGTAAATTATGGTCCAAATTTTAAAATTACAGTAAATTATGGTCCAAATTTTTGAATTAAAGTAAATTATGGTCCAAATTTTTGAATTAAAGTAAATTATGGGCTCAAATAACTAAATTAAGGTTCAAATTTTTAAATTAAAGTAAATAATGGTTCTAAAAATTCAATTACAGTTAATTATGGTTCTAAAAAATTAAATTAAAGTAAATTTTGGTTCTAAAAAATTAAATTACAGTAAATTATGGTCTAAAAAATTAAATTACAGTAAATTATGGGCTAAGATTTTTAAATTAAAGTAAATGATGGTCCTAAATATTGAATTACAGTAAATTATGGGCTAAGATTTTTGAATTAAGTAAATTGTGGTTCTAAAAATTAAATTAAAATAAATTATAGTCTAAATAAGTAAATTATGGTCCAAATTTTTGAATTAAAGTAAATTATGGTCCAAATTTTTGAATTAAAGTAAATTATGGGCTCAAATAACTAAATTAAGGTTCAAATTTTTAAATTAAAGTAAATAATGGTTCTAAAAATTCAATTACAGTTAATTATGGTTCTAAAAAATTAAATTAAAGTAAATTTTGGTTCTAAAAAATTAAATTACAGTAAATTATGGTCTAAAAAATTAAATTACAGTAAATTATGGGCTAAGATTTTTAAATTAAAGTAAATGATGGTCCTAAATATTGAATTACAGTAAATTATGGGCTAAGATTTTTGAATTAAGTAAATTGTGGTTCTAAAAATTAAATTAAAATAAATTATAGTCTAAATAAGTAAATTAAGGTTCATATTTTTGAATTAAAGTAATTATGGGCTCAGATATTTCAATTAAAGTAATGAATGGGCTCAAATAACTAAATTAAGGTTCAAATTTTTTAAATTAAAGTAAATAATGGTCCTAAAAAATTTAAGTAAATTATGGTCTAAATTAAAGTAAATTAAGGTTCTAAAAATTAAATTAAAGTAAATTATGGCTCAAATTTTTAAATTAAAGTAAATAATGGTTCAAAATTTAAGATTAAAGTTAATTAAGGGCTCAACTAAGTAAGTTAAGGTTCTAAAAAATTAAATTAAAGTAAATAATGGTCCAAATTTTAAAATTAAGTAATCAATGGTAAAAAAAATTTTAAATTAAAGTTAAATAAGTAAATTAAAGTAATAATTTTTAATAAGTAAATTAAAATAATGTAATAAGTAAATTAAAGTAAGATTTTAAAATTTATTAACAAAAAGTTGAAATAATAGAAGGTGTTTGAGAATTGAAATATTTTAATGAAAATTTTTATGAAATAATTTTTTAAGTAATTTTTAATAGAAATTTTTATGGAATAATTTTTTAAGTAATTTTTAATGGAAATTTTTATGAAATAATTTTTTAAGTTAATTTTTAATGGAAATTTTTTATGAATAATTTTCAATGATAATTTTAGATGGAAATTTTTAAGACAATTTTTAATGAAAATTTCTATGAAATATTTTTCAAAGACAAATTTTAATAATAATTCAACAACAAACCAACAACTTAGTACCAACATGTATTTACACTCAGATACCTACAACTAGTTACTAACAACCAGTTACCTGATACCAGCTACTCACAGCCCACAACAACCAGCTAACAACTAAATACCAACTACTCACAACCACCATCAACCAGGTACTAAGCCTTAATTACCAACTACTTAGTACCTACAACTAGTTACTAACAACCAGTTACCTGATACCAAGTACTTACAACTAGTTACTAACAACCAGATACCTACAACTAGTTACTAACAACTAGTTACCTGATAGCAACCAACTAGGTACCAGATACCAAGTACTAACAACCGCCAACAACCAGATACCTACAACTAGTTACTAACAACCAACTAGGTACCAAGTACTAACAACTAGCTACCACCTACCAAGTACTAACAACCAACAACAACCACCAACTAAGCATCATCAACCAACTACTAAGTACCTACAACCACCTACCAACTACTAACAACTAAAAAAAAACAACTGACAACTAGCTACAACCTACCAAGTACATACAACCCACAACAACCAGCTACAACCTACCAACTACTAACAACCGACAACAACCCATTAACTAGCTACTAAGTACTATCAACCCACAACAACTACTAGATACTAACAACCAATTACCAGATACCAAGTACCAACTACTAACAACCAGGTACTAAGCATTATCAACCAAGTACAAGATACCTAGTACTAAGCACTGTCAACTAGATACCAAACACTTACAACTAGATGACCACGTGAAATTATTGGTTAAATAGGTAAATTAATGTTTAATTTTTAAATTAACTAATCAATGATCTAAAATATTAAAGTTAAAGTCAATTTAGGATGAAAGATTTCTGGGATTTTCAATATTAATTTTAGATGCAAATCTTCGTCAATTAATCACTGACCACATCAAATTATTAGTTAAATATGAAAATAATGGTTATAATTAGTTGTTTAGTAAATTATGGCGTAAAATATTAAGTAATAAAGGATAAATAGGTAAATTAAGGATAAGTAAATTAAAGTTAAAAATTTTAAATAAGTAAATTAAGGTTCAAAATTTAAAATTAAGTAACCAATGGTTCAAATTTTAAATTAAAGCTAAATAAGTAAATTAAAGTAATAATTTTTAAATAAGTAATGTAATAAGTAAATTAAACTAAGATTTTTAAATTTATTATCAAAAGATTGAATAACCACCAACTTTTTTGAGAAATGTAATTTTTAATGAAAATTTAAATGGAAATTTTTTTTTAAATGTAAATTTTTTCAAAGTTAAATGAAAATTTTAATGGAATAATAATAATAATAATAATAATAATAATAATAATTCAACAGTTCCCAACAATCGGTTACTAAATATTTTTAACTAGATGCTAACAAATAAGTACTTTCAACATGATACCACGTATTAACTAACTCTCAAACAATCAGATACCTACAACTAGTTACTAACAACCAACTAAGTATTCTTTATTGTATTTTATGAAATGTTTTTAAATTAATTTTTTATCTGTCTTCAAAAATATGTTTAATTACAATCAATAGAAAACCTTTTCAAATTTAACAAAAATGTTGATTTTCATCAAAAAACCACAACTCAATCACTTTAAAACACCACGTGAAATTCAAAATAATTTAAATTACAATGAAATACTAATGAATTCTAATTTACAAAACATTCTTCTTTTAATTGATAACTTATTATTGCATCGTAAAATCACATTCAATAAATACTTATTGTTGATCAGTTTTATTATATATACTCTGAGTTTATCCGACAGGATGTTTTGACCCCCTAAGGGTACTGGTCGTAAGGGTACTGGTCGTAAGGGTATTAGTCGTAAAGGTACTGGTCGTAAGGCTATTGGTAACACTCAACCACCACCTACTCATTAATTAACTACCATGTACTAACAACCAGGTCTCAAACAACTAAATACTAAACACTTACAACCCACAACAACCAGCTACTAAGCATTATCAACCTACAACTATATAACAACACTGTACCAGCTACCAAATACAAGATACCAAGTACCAACAATCAACTAACCACACATAAAAATAATAGCAATTAAATACAAAATATTCTTCATCACATACACTATCTTCTTATCAAAATCTAAAAAGTCAATCAGATACCAACTACCAACTACCAAGTACTAACAACCAACTACCTACAACCAACAACTATGTACTAACAAATTGATCTTTAAAAGAAAAATACTCATCACTTGAAAAATTAGATGGAAAATTAATTGAACTCAAGACATCAATAACTTGGTAAAAATTGATTAAATAATTGCAAAAATTTAAATTTACTCAAAATAAAAATCACAAAAATTTAATTAATAGACAAGAAAGAATTCTATTCATTAATCATCCAGTAAATAAAAAAATACTGATCATTCAAGTTGAATCAACTAAGATAATAAATTAATAAGATAAGATTTAGTAGATAATTGATTTAGATTGAATAAATTAATTGAAATAAAATTAATTTTAATTATTTTTTTTTAAAAATGATACATGTACTCAAATTGATTGACTGAATGCTCAAAATATTCAAAAATCAGTATAAATTCATTAAAATTATTAATGTCATCAATCTACAATAAAAATAATTATCATTAAATTCCAAAAGAGACTAGAAAACTAACAAACCAGAAAATTCATTCAAATGACAATAATTGGTATATTCAAGCGAATTCTCTAATAAAATCATCTAAAAAGAATCATTTCGCCTGAAATATCTCTATTTTTAAAGATTAGTATCTTATCGATAAGTACTTGTTAAATATCATATATTCACCTCAAACTAACAAGATTCCTTAAAATCCCTTAAATGACTATATTTCTACCCTTAATCAATATTATTACAAATAATTCAATAAAATCATCTAAAAAGCATCAAATTTCTCAAAAATAACTCTATCTTTAAAGATTAGTATTTTATCGATAAATATCCTTAAAAGGTTATATATTTACCTCAGACTAATAAGATTCCTTAAAATCCCCTTTAAATGACTATAATTCTAACTTTAATTCCTATTATCATACATATTTCACTATTGATAAAACCAGTTATAATTAAATTTTTGTTAATCACTGTAAATTTTTGTAAATCACTGTACCCGAAATTTAAAATAAATATAACCCATTAAAAGATTAAATTTATCCATTCAATAAAATATATTTCTTCAAATGGTCAACTTTTGTCGTTGTCCACCTAAATAAAGATAAAAATAATTTAAAGTTGATATCAATCCCAATTATCTGTAAAGATTTCATTATCAAAACCAAGTAAATCGATCATTATCCATACTTAATAAAACATTGTTCTAAAACATAAATCTAAATTAATTTACTGTGCATTAATCACAACCTAATAAAACAATATAATTATTATTGATTCATAACTAATGTATTGCAATTTCCCTTAAAACATTGATATTTTACCAACATCATCCTTAAAAGATCATATATTCCCATCTTAACCCATCCTTCATTAAATTCAATCGAATATATCTCCCTTACAATGATATATTCCTACCTTATCCGATCTCTCATTAAATCTAACCAACTATATCTCCCTTAAAAGATCATATTTTCCCATCTTAACCGATCTCTCATTAAAGTCAATCGACTATATCTCCCTTACAATGATATATTCCCATCTTAACCCATCCCTCATTAAATTTAACCGACTATATCCCCTCAAAAGATCATATTTTCACACCTTATCCGATCTCTCATTAAATCTAACCGACAATATCCCATCTTATCCGATCTCTCAGCAAATATTTCTACCCTTTTAAACATCTAACCAAATATATCCCTCAATTCTACCCACTTGAATCCTCCTTTAATTCAGTCAATCCTCTTAAAATCCTTAAAAAATTCTTCAAAAAATATGAATTTTCATAAACACCAAATATTCTTCCATTGAAATAATTTAGAAGCTAAATAATAAGAGCCCACTAAAAGATCAAAATTCACTAAAATTTTCTACAAATATTTACCATCAAATACTGGAGATGATATATATTGGATTGATCATAATTCTTCATCGATTCAACCAATCATTTTCAAGCAATAACAGCAAACTAAATTTCAGTATATTCTACAATCATTTTCAAGTAAATTTAAAGTTAACTGGTTTCTTAGCTTATGTTTCTTTAAGTTCATCAATGTGTAAATATTCTTAGAAAATTATTGAAAAAATTATTTAGTCAAATATATTACAAAGTTATCATCAAAAATCACTTAATTATTAACCTAATTGCCAATGAAATTAATTTAAAATTTAAAAACTATTCAAAAAAATACAACTAATTATCAAGAAATTAATTAAATTTATCAATTAAATTTATCAGTCAACATGAAATTCTTAGAAAATTATTGAAAAAATTATTTAGTCAAATATATTACAAAGTTATCATCAAAAATCACTTAATTATTAACCTAATTGCCAATGAAATTAATTTAAAATTTAAAAACTATTCAAAAAAATACAACTAATTATCAAGAAATTAATTAAATTTATCAATTAAATTTATCAGTCAACATGAAATTCTTAGAAAATTATTCAATATCCTCATAAAAATTTATCCACTTGATTATTGTAAAAACTCTAATTATTAACATTGAAAATAAATTTTATTTAAAATTAAAAAACCAATCAATAAAAATACATTCAATTATCAAGAAATTAATTAAATTTACCTTAGAATTAGCATTAAATTACAGAAATTCACAAAAATAATGGAAATTCACAAAAATGATAAAAATTCACAAAAATAATAGAAATTCATGAAAATGATAGATATCCACGAAAAATTACGGAAATTCATGAAAATATTAGAAATTCACAAAAAATGATAGAAATTTACTTGAATAAAACCATCAACTCTAAAAATTATCAATGCCTTAAACAACAAATTTGTCTAAATAATCATTCAAATAAAAGCATTAAATACCTTTACGACTAATACACTTACGACATGTTGAATGTGAGTAGTACCCTTGTGAGCAATACCCATAGGGGGACAGAATATTTTTTCGGATAAACTCAGAGTATATATTAATTAACTCATTCAAATTTTCATTGAATCAGTAAAATTATCATAAATTTCGATAAAAATTCTAAAGTGGTAAGCAATTGTAGGATAAAAAGAGAAATATTCTTTAAACTTTGATAAAAATGAAGGTGGTAAGAATCTTCATTAAAGTGAGGAAATTATTCATTACTCGATGATAAATTCAAATGGGTGAAAATAATTGATAGAATAATTCATTAATGGATCATTGAATGGGCATAGATAAGATGAAGGTTGATAAGAATGCAAATATATTAATTGAATTTATTTAAAATTATTTCATAAAATTCATAAATTTAATAAAAAAAATCTTAAAAGAAATATCTGAGGGGAATAATTAATGGAAAATTGCGGGGATATAAGTGATTAAATAATGGAATATTTAAAAATTGGGGGAATATAAGTGAGAAGTATATGTAATTTAAATTATTACATAACAAGCCGCAACTATTTTATTACATAACAAGCTGTGAATGGTATTTTATTGAGAATTATTGATTAGATCTTTTTTTTTAATGTTTGAATAAGTACTTTAATACCTTAATAATTTAAATGTTTTGATTTACACTAAATAATTTCTAAATCAATTACCCTTTTCAATCAAAATAGGTTAATATTCAAATATAAGTCTTAGAAAATATAAATTTTATAATTGTTTCAAATTCTCAAATAATGTAAATAAGAAATTAATCTATTATCAGTTATATACTTTTAAACTTATTGATGGAATAAAACATTAGAAATAGTAAGTTTTTGTTGTATAAGTCCTTTAATATTGTAATAATAGCTATTTATTAATAAATTTATTTTACGTTAAATATTTCAAAAACAAATATCATAATATGAATTAAATTATTCCTTTCAATCAAAATAAATTAAATGTATCATTCAAATACAATTAAAATTAAATACTACACTAAATTTAAAAATATAAGTTTTATAAGAAAATGTGAATAAGAAATTGATTTATTAAGAGTTATAGACTTTTTAAACTTCATGATGGAATTAGGTAATAGAAAGTAAATTTTTTTTTTAAAAAAGTCCTTTAATATTGTATTCTATTCATTATTAAATTTACTATTTTACACTAAAATATTTCGAAAGCAATTATCATAAAAAAAAACAATAATCAACCAAAATAATTTAAATGTAATACTCAAATATTTGTCTTAAAAATTAAATCAAAATTAAATACTTCACTAATTTTAAGTAAAGTTTTTTAAAATTCTCAAATAAATGTTAACAAGATATTAATTTATTAATCATTATAGACTTTTTATACTTATTATTGGAATAAAACAATAGAATGATATTCAAAATATGTACAATTTAAAATAAAAATTAAATTAAATTACATACTTTAAAAATTTAGTAAAATGTTGGTAAAATACCATTCACAGCTTGTTATGTAATAAAATAGTTGCGGCTTGTTATGTAATAATTTAAATTACATATACTTCTCACTTATATTCCCCCAATTTTTAAATATTCCATTATTTAATCACTTATATCCCCGCAATTTTCCATTAATTATTCCCCTCAGATATTTCTTTTAAGATTTTTTTTATTAAATTTATGAATTTTATGAAATAATTTTAAATAAATTCAATTAATATATTTGCATTCTTATCAACCTTCATCTTATCTATGCCCATTCAATGATCCATTAATGAATTATTCTATCAATTATTTTCACCCATTTGAATTTATCATCGAGTAATGAATAATTTCCTCACTTTAATGAAGATTCTTACCACCTTCATTTTTATCAAAGTTTAAAGAATATTTCTCTTTTATCCTACAATTGCTTACCACTTTAGAATTTTTATCGAAATTTATGATAATTTTACTGATTCAATGAAAATTTGAATGAGTTAATTAATATATACTCTGAGTTTATCCGAAAAAATATTCTGTCCCCCTATGGGTATTGCTCACAAGGGTACTACTCACATTCAACATGTCGTAAGTGTATTAGTCGTAAAGGTATTTAATGCTTTTATTTGAATGATTATTTAGACAAATTTGTTGTTTAAGGCATTGATAATTTTAGAGTTGATGGTTTTATTCAAGTAAATTTCTATCATTTTTATGAATTTCTATCATTTTCATGAATTTCCATCATTTTTGTGAATTTCTAATATTTTCATGAATTTCCGTAATTTTTCGTGGATATCTATCATTTTCATGAATTTCTATTATTTTTGTGAATTTTTATCATTTTTGTGAATTTCCATTATTTTTGTGAATTTTTATCATTTTTGTGAATTTCCATTATTTTTGTGAATTCTGTAATTTAATGCTAATTCTAAGGTAAATTTAATTAATTTCTTGATAATTGGATGTATTTTTAATTTTTAATGAGGTTAATAATTAGAGTTTGTACAATAATCAAGTGGATAAATTTTTATGAGGATATTGAATAATTTTCTAAGAATTTCATGTTGACTGATAAATTTAATTGATAAATTTAATTAATTTCTTGATAATTAGTTGTATTTTATTGAATAGTTTTTAAATAAAAATTTATTTCATTGACAATTAGGTTAATAATTAAGTGATTTTTGATGACTTGTAATGCATTTGAATAAATAATTTTTCAATAATTTTCTAAGAATATTTACACATTGATGCACTTTAAAAAACATAAGCTAAGAAACCAGTTAACTTTATCAATAACTTAAAATTTACTTGATAATTATTGTAGGATATACAGAAATTTAGTTGTTATTGCTTGAAAATGATTGGTTGAATCGATGAAGAATTGTAATCAAACAATATATTTCATCTCCAGTATTTGATGGTGAATATTTGTAGAAAATTTTAGTGAATTTTGACCTTTTAGTGGGCTCTTATTATTTAGCTACTAAATTATTTCAATAGAAGAATGTCTGGTGTCTTTAACAGTTAATTAAAAGTCATATTTTTTGAAGAATTCTCTCTAAGGATTTTAAGACTGAATTGAATTAAAGGAGGATTCAAGTGGATAGAATTGAAGGATATATTCGGTTAGATGTTTAAAAGGGTAGAAATATTTGATGAGAGATCGGATAAGATGGGATATTGTCGGTTAGATTTAATGAGAGATCGGATAAGGTGTGAAAATATGATCTTTTGAGGGGATATAGTCGGTTAAATTTAATGAGGGATGGGTTAAGATGGGAATATATCATTGTAAGGGAGATATAGTCGATTGACTTTAATGAGAGATCGGTTAAGATGGGAAAATATGATCTTTTAAGGGAGATATAGTTGGTTAGATTTAATGAGAGATCGGATAAGGTAGGAATATATCATTGTAAGGGAGATATATTCGATTGAATTTAATGAAGGATGGGTTAAGATGGGAATATATGATCTTTTAAGGATGATGTTGGTAAAATATCAATGTTTTAAGGGAAATTGCAATACATTAGTTATGAATCAATAATAATTATATTGTTTTATTAGGTTGTGATTAATGCACAGTAAATTAATTTAGATTTATGCTTTAGAACAATGTTTTATTAAGTAGGGATAATGATCTATTTACTTGGTTTTGACAATGAAAACTTTACAGATAATTAGGATTGATATCAACTTTAAATTATTTTTTATCTTTATTTAGACGGACAACGACAAAAGTTGGAAATATTGATTTAAAACGTCGACTAAAGAAAATTGATCTTTATTGGGAGAAATCTATCGGGTGATTTTAATTAGTAATTAAATCGGTTGGATATCGGTAAAAATGATCATTTGAAGAAATATGGATAAATTTAATCTTTCTATGCAACTACTCAGTTATATTGTACAGTCAAATTTCAAGCAATATTTATTTTAAATTTCGAGTACAGTGATTAACAAAAATTTAATTATAACCGGTTTTATCATTAGATTTTATAAATTATTTAGAGTTAATGATTTTACCTGTTTTATAGGGAAATATTTGTGATAATACGAATTAAAGTTAGAATTATAGTCATTTAAAGGGGATTTTAAGGAATCTTATTAGTCTGAGGTAAATATATAACCTTTTAAGGATATTTATCGATAAAATACTAATCTTTAAAGATAGAGTTATTTTTGGGAAATTTGATGCTTTTTAGATGATTTTATTGAATTATTTGTAATAATATTGATTAAGGGTAGAAATATAGTCATTTAAGGGATTTTAAGGAATCTTGTTAGTTTGAGGTGAATATATGATATTTAACAAGTACTTATCGATAAGATACTAATCTTTAAAAATAGAGATATTTCAGGCGAAATGATTCTTTTTAGATGATTTTATTAGAGAATTCGCTTGAATATACCAATTATTGTCATTTGAATGAATTTTCTGGTTTGTTAGTTTTCTAGTCTCTTTTGGAATTTAATGATAATTATTTTTATTGTAGATTGATGACATTGATAATTTTAATGAATTTATACTGATTTTTGAATATTTTGAGCATTCAGTCAATCAATTTGAGTACATGTATCATTTTTAAAAAAAAATAATTAAAATTAATTTTATTTCAATTAATTTATTCAATCTAAATCAATTATCTACTAAATCTTATCTTATTAATTTATTATCTTAGTTGATTCAACTTGAATGATCAGTATTTTTTTATTTACTGGATGATTAATGAATAGAATTCTTTCTTGTCTATTAATTAAATTTTTGTGATTTTTATTTTGAGTAAATTTAAATTTTTGCAATTATTTAATCAATTTTTACCAAGTTATTGATGTCTTGAGTTCAATTAATTTTCCATCTAATTTTTCAAGTGATGAGTATTTTTCTTTTAAAGATCAATTTGTTAGTACATAGTTGTTGGTTGTAGGTAGTTGGTTGTTAGTACTTGGTAGTTGGTAGTTGGTATCTGATTGACTTTTTAGATTTTGATAAGAAGATAGTGTATGTGATGAAGAATATTTTGTATTTAATTGCTATTATTTTTATGTGTGGTTAGTTGATTGTTGGTACTTGGTATCTTGTATTTGGTAGCTGGTACAGTGTTGTTATATAGTTGTAGGTTGATAATGCTTAGTAGCTGGTTGTTGTGGGTTGTAAGTGTTTAGTATTTAGTTGTTTGAGACCTGGTTGTTAGTACATGGTAGTTAATTAATGAGTAGGTGGTGGTTGAGTGTTACCAATAGCCTTACGACTAGTACCTTTACGACTAATACCCTTACGACCAGTACCCTTACGACCAGTACCCTTAGGGGGTCAAAACATCCTGTCGGATAAACTCAGAGTATATATAATAAAACTGATCAACAATAAGTATTTATTGAATGTGATTTTTACTTTGCAATAATAAGTCAGTAGTTATCATTTAAAAGAAGATGTTTTTGTAAATTAGAATTCATTAGTATTTCATTGTAATTTAAATTATTTTGAATTTCACGTGGTGTTTTAAAGTGATTGAGTTGTGGTTTTTTGATGAAAATCAACATTTTTGTTAAATTTGAAAAGGTTTTCTATTGATTGTAATTAAACATATTTTTGAAGACAGATAAAAAATTAATTTAAAAACATTTCATAAAATACAATAAAGAATACTTAGTTGGTTGTTAGTAACTAGTTGTAGGTATCTGATTGTTTGAGAGTTAGTTAATACGTGGTATCATGTTGAAAGTACTTATTTGTTAGCATCTAGTTAAAAATATTTAGTAACCGATTGTTGGGAACTGTTGAATTATTATTATTATTATTATTATTATTATTATTATT
>CAUHTR010007402.1:94988-147575 GCA_959609185.1 Schmidtea polychroa | reverse complement strand
TATTGACTAGGAATCGGTTGGGTAGA
This sequence comes from Schmidtea polychroa, assembly GCA_959609185.1. Lineage (NCBI taxonomy): Eukaryota > Metazoa > Platyhelminthes > Tricladida > Dugesiidae > Schmidtea > Schmidtea polychroa. The sequence continues at coordinate 147,549 of CAUHTR010007402.1, read as the reverse complement.
GACATTTTGAGGGAAATTTTGATTTGGTACGTTTTGAATTGTTGAATGTGAAACAGTAGCTTGAGGGTAGTTGTATGGATTCTGCTGAGTTGAATGAGGAGGATTATTGGAATTTCCAGCAGAGGTTGTTTGATCAGCAATTGTTGCTAAATAAATTAAATTTTTATGTAAACTTTTCAATAATTCTTCAGCTTCTTGATTTTGCTGTTGTTTTTCAATAATTGCATGTATAAGACCAACATTTTCATCTAATATCTAAAAAAAATTTTCAAAAACAAATTATAAAATTAATTTATAACCTTCTGAATAAATTGAGAATTTACAGGCTGGTCAGGTTTTATAACATTATTAACTGGATAACAGTTTACATTAGCCATTATTATAGCATAGAAATTCAAATATTCTAAGTTGACCAATCAGAATAAACAAATATAAATTATAAAATAAAAAATAATAAGTTATGATAGTATAATAATGGTAAATACGAAAAATTATTAAAAGTTGTATTCAATTATAATTTTAAAAATACATATTACAGTATGAAAATTTAATAATAGTCTAAAAGTGCAAGCTCTAATATGCTGTTAAAGAATACTGTTAGGCAGAAACTAATATTTCAATGAAGTTGTTTAAATTAAGTTTAAATTAGAAAAAACATAAATACTTAAAATAAATGAAAATATAACAAATAAACGAAAAACATGAAAAATAAAATAAAATCATTACAAAAATACAAGAAGTTTAAAGTGACATTAAATAAAAATACAAAAAGAAAAAAATTGTAAGCAAATACAAATCCATCATGACAGTGGAAAGAAATTAAATTAATGCATCTCTATTCAAAAATGAATTAAATAAGAATGAAAACAATAAAAAGCAAATTAAATTATAAAAAAGATAAACATCAAAAGAAGCCATGTCAATGTTTCTGATGTATATGATATATGCATATTAACATTTGATCGACCATGTTATCAGATGTTCTGCATCTGACATTTTATCTTATTTATTTTATCCTCTTTATTTTAGTAATTTGCATTGGACATTTTATGAGGCAATTTATATTTAATATATTGCACCTATGAGGTAGAAAATTCAGCTCTATTATTGAGTATAATTTATAGTTAAATTTTTATATAACAGGGAATATCATCAAATAATATTATAATTAAAATTACTATTATTTTCAAAACACAAATTCCAATATAAGCAGCGATTTAATAAAAGAATTTATACAACTTAGAAATAAAGTCAATATATCACAATTAGAATTAAAGCAAATAAAGTAAAGTCAATATTCAGTGTGAGATAACTCTTAGTAATAATATAATTCTTTTTTATAATAATAATAATAATAATATAATATAACTATGCACATGGGCGTCCGCAAGGGGGTAAGTGGGGCTCTTGCCCCCCCTGAATTTCAGAAAAACAATTCTATTTTTCGATTAATTAAAAATCATTTTAATAGATGAGCTCAAACAACTTTGGAAAAACCCAAGACAAAAAAAAATTTAATTTAACGAGGCTTCCTGTTTTTTAATGTTATTAATTATATCTGGAAATCAATGATTTCAAATCATCTTATTTGTATAAAAACTTTCAATATTAACTGACGTTTTGGTTTTAAAAAAAAGTGTTCTATTTTGTAAATTAATGAAAGGAAGTAAATAAACAAAAAAGTCCAATTTTGTATAATGCCCCAAATATTTATTATACACATGCGTTTTTTTCAACTCTCTTCCCCCTTAGAAAATTGTCTACTTGGTAAAAAAAAGTTTTTGCCCACCCCCATTGGAAAAATTCCCGCGGACGCCCATGACCATACATGGTAGTAAAAATAATATTTTTATAGCTGAAAAAGTAGTATATATACGTGTTACAAAATCAGTCAATCGCCCAAAACTTATAGTTTTGAATGGTGAATACTCCCAGAACTAAAAACTAGAACAGACACGACAAAATGGTTAAAAAATTGCACGCTGCATAGGAAACGTAAAAAAACATTCTTACACAAAACATAAAACGCACTAACTTTTTGAAGAAATTGTTAAAAGATTTTTGGATTGGAAAGACTAATTGGTAATTTTGATTTATTAAACATTTTAAACACAAGACTGCATCTTTTCATATCTCATTATATATAGAGAGATAACACCAGTGCAACGTTGAGAATCTCAATTTTTATTGAGATTTCAACAACCTTAGTAATATTTGGGTTCGACGAGACAGGCAGAAAAACAAAGTAAAAATCAATAAAAACATCAAATTCAAAATAATAATTTAAAGTACAAAAATACTAATTAAAAAATCAAAGAGATATCGATGTTTTTTTTATATTCACGAATTTTTGGCATTGCCCTTTTGAAGTGATTTTTCAAAAATCAAAATCATTTGAAAAACCCAGTGCCGAAAATTCGTGGATATAAACAAAACATTAATATCTTTACCGATTCATTGTGAAGTTTTTTAATAAATACAATGTCAATTGAAAAGAAATCAATGGTGAAAATTGAAAAAAGTTCCTATAATAAAAAATCAAAAATTAAAAATTGAATATTTTCCGTGTGCGGATATCGAATAATAAAACGAGTTCAAATATAAAAAAAAGTTAATGGGGGTCCCTATAAAGAAATAATTACAAAAAACTAAAATTATTTAAAAAATTAATTAGCTAATAGAAAAACCTACTTAATGGGAAACCCGAGCCAATGGAAAACCCAAGCAATGTAAGAGGACCCCAGTGCTCAATCAAATTAAGTAGAGTCAATCGAATGAGCTGACTAGTAGTTAAATTGAGGTAGACTATCAAAATATGATAAAATTGTTCATGCCAATCAGATCCTTCAGAGGAAGCACGGGGGAAAGTTTCCAAAGTAATTTGATAAGGAAATAATAAAATTACAAAACGGATATAAAAGCGACCGCCTAGTAAACATAATTGAGAGTATGGCGAAGAAAAAAAGTGATAGTAAAGTGAAAGGAAGCGAAGAAGAATTTAATTTAGTCCTAATCAAATCGGTTTGAATCCAGTGTACCAGAAAAGGACATCTTCTGTTGGAAGATTAATTCCTGCGCAAGATTCAGGTGAAATTGAAAAATGTGTAGAGTAAAAAGAGTTGTTTAAAGTTTTGTAAACGGAGATTGTTTCATTAAAGTGTGTAATAGAAGAAAAGTGTAATTGTGATAATTTCGAATAAATAATATTGTGTTTCATTGATCGATTTGCTTGATAAAAGGACACAAAGGATTCAGACAGTAACACCGATTTGCACAAAATACCTGACAATAGTATTGTTTTATTTTATTTATTTGTATTTATTTTATTTAATTTTGCATAACTCATAATAACTATTATCGCTGCTATTAATTGTGAAAGTACAATTGTCACTGCGCTCTTAAAATGCATTATTGTTTTTCAATAGAGTGGACCAGATGCAAAAATTTAGGGAAGATGTAGACCGATAAACTGCGGGGCCACCTGACATGCCGAACGAGCCGAATTGCAGGAGAATGGAATCAACTTGGTTCAGTCCAGATCATGTCAAAAGGTTGCTAACAGCAAATAGGACTCCTGGAAAAATGATTACAATCCGAGAATAATTTTCGCTAATTTTATTTTAATTTTCATTAATTTTAACCATTTAATTCTATAAATTTCATAATTTACATAATTTTAAACAATTTCATTTTATTTTTATTATTTTATCAGTTTTACAGGAAATTTTGGTTTCAATTTTAACTTTATTTATTTAGAACATTTACATATAATTAATTTATTTATTATTAATTATTTTATTTATTATTATTTTATTTTCTAGTTGACAGGTTTTTTGAATGCGATATTTTTTTAACTGTGTTGGTGATTGCTACTTCTTGCGTTATTTTATTTTATTATACGTATTTTATTTATCCTCAATTTGTTATGTACTTTATTTTGTATTATTTGGTGTATGATCATAAATTTTAATTCAAATTGGTGCAGTTTATATGTTATGTATTTTCGATTCATTAAAACAAACTCTCAATCTTCGGTTCTAGTCCAACAAGACTGAATCCAGAGGTCGTCAGAACATCAGAAGTCCTGGTGATGGGACTCAACTTTTGCTGATGACCTCCCACTAAATTGGAACACCCACGTTACTTGCGATTGGCATTTAGCGGTTAACTAAATAAATGTGGGTGGTTAGAAGGGTAGGGGAAAAGTTGAATGTGTCGACAAGTTAGGACAAAGTGGAGTTAGTGTTTTCCCACTCTTAACTCACTAATATATTATAAACTATTAATTTTAATTTTAGAAGAATTATTTGAGATTTTTGATAAATAAAGTTGAAGAAATGTATCCAAATAAAGACTGCTTTAAAATACTGTGCATATGAAGTTTATATCGATATAGCGACATTTACTCATTCAATACCAATTTCCTTGTAATAGACCCTGACAAAATAGTGTCAATAAATTCTAAAATCTCATATAATATCAAAATCTTTTTTTAATTGAAAAGTTACACATAAAAATGACTTTATCCTTTAAAATTTTGAATTTGATTCTTACTCAATTTAAACATCAATTTCCAATTTTCATATACAACTAAAACAATTTGTTTTATCGAACAAAAAGATTCTTAATATTTGAAATTTGGAATGCCTGTTAAGATATTCATCCCAAAAATTCCTCAGAATGAAGTTTTATTATATATTTTTATTTATTATTCATTTTCATTCTTTTTTAAGGATGAGTTCGTTATTTTTATCAAAAAATTATGCAATCCATCAAATATTCGAATAGCTAAAAACAAAGATGGTTCATTCTTTTGGTATATCATTAGTTATTTGTGAGGCATTAAGTGATACATAATCTTTAATTTAGTGTTATTTCACTGAATTATAGCGAAAATGATAAATGTGCCAATGATCTAATCAAAGAAATTAGTGGTAAAGTAATTGGAGATATTCTTATGAAACCAAGAATTTATGTAGATCAATCATTAATGTGTAAATTAAGGTATATTTAACTCAATATAATGATAAAGGATTTACTCAGTTTTATTTCAGTAATCCTCCAATATATTCAAAAGGTATTTTTGTTTTTTAAGGAATATCAAACTAATTTGATTTATAAAGATGATTTTGATGATGTTGTTAACACCACACATTTTCACGATGGTTATTATTATGTTCAATTACTAAGTGAAAAGGAAACTAATACATTAATGTCATCAAATTTAAGAGATTTACATAATGATTTTAAATGTGGAAAAGTATTGCCTATGAAATACGCAGACATTGAAATTGGAACTCTTTATGCTACGTATTACAGTGATGACCACCAACTTTATCGTGCTCGAATAATTGGAAAGTTAAATAATACCGAGGTACACATAATTTATTATTACATTTGAAAATTATAATTTATAGAATATTTTTTCTAAATACTAATTTGTTTTGTAATTTAAATTTTGACGTAATTTTAATAAAATTTCTACTGTAATATTTGCATTAATTTTTTAAATAATTATTTTGATTGGCTTTTAAAATTAGCCATTTTTATATATTCGCTTACAATAAGTTTGACACGTAGGTTAAAGTTGAGTTTATTGATTTTGGCAATGAAGAAGTTATATCAAATCAAGTCATCGTACCAATTAGTAATAAATTAGCTCAATTTGTACCAATGGTGCACAAATGCATCATAACAGATGTAAAGATCAAAAGTAGTGCTAAACAGGAATGCGTTGCCAGAGAAGTTCTCCACCGGAATTATCGTGCGAAACTGGTTAAGAAAAGGGATGAAGTTTTGAATTGTGACCGAGTGGTTTCATTGGACTATATGGATTTCACTACTGTTTCCTACCGCAGTTACTTGATTATCGAGGATATTGCAGACGAGATTCAATACAATGGGTAAATATACTCGATAAATCCCATCACTCATCTCTCCCATTCAGCTGCAAGCCTGAGAGTCGCAACGGATTGAAAGAGGAAGCATCAGCCGTTATAACTCATTTCGAATCTCTCGATGAATTCTATGTTCAACCGGTCAACTCAATTGTCAATGAGAATCTGGGTTATTTGTCAAACGCTATTGCCGATTTCGTGGAAACTGTTCGGTTAGTGCTGTTGCATTTGTAACTGGCCTGAATCCATGGGTTTATTTATGATGGGGTTGCTATTGATTTTCACGGTATTCAAATTTAGCGATTTATTTGCATGTATTTCTATGTGATAGTATGCTATATTCCCCTATGCACCCCTCTTGTATTTATATCTCCATATTTGAATTGGCCAATTATTAATACTCATAATATATATATATATATATATATATATATATATATATATATATATATATATATATATATATATATATATATATATATATATATATATATATATATATATATATATATATATATATATATATATATATATATGGGTTATAGCTGTTAACTAATATTACATATCTGTGAAACGCGCTATAATATTGATTATAATCTATAGCAACCCAACATAGCACATAACGAACAGCCTTACTCTGTAATACATACTATAATATTGATTATAATCTACTGCAGTCCCCAAGACGCATATATTGGACAAGATCTGCTCTATGTCAGCCAATTCACCCAAGACAACAATTGGTATCGGTGTAGAATTGTCGAGGATCGATTTGATGGGCCAGAAGGGAATTGTCTGGTGCAGTTTATCGATTTTGGTAATTTCGAACTGAAATGGAGCCGGGTTGAATTGAAACCTTTGGTAATTTGATATTGATTGGCCAGTGAACCGATTGATTGCCATCTGACAGGTCGACAAAGAGGGAAATAGCGTTGCCGAGCTCGTAAAGATTCCTGCATGTGCCCGGAAGTGCAAATTCAGTGATGATCTCATCTATGCGCTCAGTAAAGCGAAAATGGAAAAGGAATATTTTCACCAGAATTTCGTTCGATCAGAAAAGGTCGTCTCGATCCAGTATGATTTCGACCAATCGAGCAAGGTATGCTGATAATGCTAACAGTGATAATGAATGTGATCGATATTGCGTTCTGCTCCATATAGATCTGGATTGTTGAGAACATCGTCATGCCGAACAATGAGGAAATATTATCCATCGTCATGAAGCAGTGCGAAAACACGGAGAAAACCGACATTTATCGATTAACGAATTTGGAATCTCTTCAGAAGCTCTGGTTCAGATTGGTGAAATCTGTCAATCCGGCCGTCCAGGAGCATGTCACAACGATAGATCAGTGGGCCAAGGAGCAGCATTTCCGGGATTTGCAGTGAGATTTGCAGCATTTTTATTCGATATATATTTGATTGGTGGATTTTGATTGGTTGTGGTTTATCATTAATTTGATTGGTGGATTTTGATTGACTGCAGTTTTCCATCAGTTGGGATTTGATATAGAAATAACTGGATATAATGATAATATATTTATATATCCAGGCCTGTCAGACAGATCCTTCTCAATCAGCCATACTGCGCCAGGATCCCGAATGGATATCCAATCCGGTGCACCGTAATCGCCAAGAATAAATGTAGCGTTATCGTCCAGTCAGTCGATGGTGGTAATTATGAATCGGTACCAATTGATAACATTTTCGCTCTTAATCCGAGCGTTGTATCGGTTCCTCCGTTGGCCCATCCATATCGATTGGGACTGAATATTTGCACTGACGAGGTGAGATTGTTATCAAATGCTAAATTCATCATAATTTATACATTTTCTTAGCATCAGATCGAGGAGAGAATCGTGCATATCCTCGGCAATTCCAACGTGGAGCTCGTGCTGCTCGATGACAAGTCGATCGGGGATGTCATTATCAAGGAGAAAAGTTTAGTCAAATGCTTGGAATTACTTGATTACATCGAACCGGCAACTCGATCGAATCACGTATTGGAGTTCAATAACGAAGAGACGGAGCCGGATGAGGGCGTAGATTTCACTTTACCGAGTGTCGAGAAAATGGCAGAGGTAAACAATTGTTCTGTTAAAATTAATTTATAAATTATGTAAATAAAGTTAATTATAATGATATTGATTATCAATTAAATTAATCAATAATATTAATTTATCAAAAATATAAATAAATTGATCAATAATATTAATTTACAAATTATTAATTAAGTTAATCAATAATAATTATTTATGAGTTAATAACTAAAGTAATCAATAATGATAGTAATAATTAAAGAAATATTTGATTTGAAATGTGTATATGGATTATATATGAAATAATTTATAAATTATATAAATAAAGTTAATTATAATGATATTGATTATCAATTAAATTAATCAAAAATAATAATTTATCAATTATCAAAAAATATAAATAAATTGATCAATAATATTAATTTACCAATTATTAATTAAATGAATCAATAATATAAATTCACCAATTATTAATTAAGTTAATAAATAATAATTATTTATCAATAATAATAGTAATAATTAAAGAAATATTTGATTTGAAATGTCTATATGGATTATATATGAAATTATTCCCATAAAAATAGATTGCTATCATTACCATTTCGAGACATGAAGAATTATTATCTTACACACCATTCAGGTACCGTTGGAAATCGCAATCTATAATTCCCACGTTCGCACGATGCGGAAATTGTTCAGTATTCACACGACAAATCTGTTCCAGGATCTTTTCCAGGTGATCGATCAATGTGACAAAATCAATAATCTGTTGGAATGTTGTAATGAAGTTGACAATTTATCACATTCTGTCGACGCGTTGAATGTGGAATTCACAAATTTGACAACGAGTATGAAAACAAAACTTAAAGATCTCGATCCAGTGATCAATAAACGGAAAATGTTATGCGAAAGCATTTGCGGATTGTATACGAATCTCGCCGATCTACTTGAATCGGAAACAATGTCAAAACTGGAGCTGCTGCGAGTGTTTATCGGAAACAATTTCGTTACCGTCAACAATCTTGTGCAGATATTCAAAATATCTATCGATAAGTGCTGCACAGATCCGGCGGCGGATATCGACATTAAAACCACCCAGAGATCTATCCTGGAGTTCCAATCAAGCGAGCAGCACGCCAATCTCGTGAAGCAATTTACCGAGAAGGCCCAGCTGACAGACGACCTCGTCAACAAGTACAAATCGATGCTGGAGTCCATGTACAGGGATTATGAGCTGGGCGAGGCGCTGCCTAGCGCTCAATCGACTGGAATCCCGCTTATCGACAGCACATATGAGCTGCACAACGCCCTGAAATCGGAAACTCAACATTTCCTCGGTACATTCGCCCAGGATGACGTCGTTAAGAGTTTCGACATAATCCATATAATTGTCACTTTGTACCGTTACCTGGAGCGCCAGAAGGATTCTGTGGAGAAAATCGTAGGGGAAATCACCAAATTGCAAGCACTGAACGAGTATGGCACCGCAATACTGCTCGATGATTCCGAGGTGTTCCAGCGTGTCGAGGACAATCACAAACGGGTTCTCCTTTACCGATCCTCACTGAAGCATTGCCTGGCCGACATGGAAGATGCAGAGGAGCAGGACGACAAAGATAAGGTGGATGAGATCTGCGAGAAGATCAGCGGCATTCGAGATTCCCTCCACGAGGTGCTGAAATCTTCTGGGGACATAATTGACGCCGAGGTCGAGAAATTGATGATCCGAAAGCCGGAACTCCAATTAAAAAATCAATCGATATTTTTCAGCAATGAGGGGCTTCCGATATTCCTCTGGGATTCGATTTTCTTTGAGATACCTCGCTCGGACTCTGTTTCTGATTTTTTCACAAGCAAGTTCGCCGGCGAGCCCGTTGTCATGAGGAAATTGTGCCTGAATGCTAACAGCATCCAGAACGTTCTCTGTAACATCTCCACATATTCAAAGAAAATCAAACAGTCAACCAATTCCATAATTTCTCTGCTGCCGGTTTCATTTGCGTTCCTATCGAAATCCGAAAAGAATTCCGTCTATTTAATCATGCCGATGTTTAAATCCGTTAATCAGTTGTCAAATCACCTGAGCAATTCCCTCGTATCGATTGTTGACTTGTTTAAGTCGTTGATTGACCAGCTGTTGGATTTGTGGCATTCTGGGTTCACATATAGCGAGGAGGACATTGTAAACGGGTTGTTTGTGTGCAATCTATCTGAGGGTGTCGACAGGATGTTTCTGCCGCTCCCCTTGTCCTCCATTATGAACCGTGAAAACGTGAATCACAGATGTGAATCAGTTCATGTCTATTTTTCGAAACTTGGGGCGATTTTACAAGAGGTTTGTTTTTATCGGTTCCTTCAATGAAACATGTTAATCGATTTTTATTTGTAGTCACTGAGTAGTTGTGCTGAATCAATCAATGTAGACAGCCAGGTTGTCAAGCAGTTGATCAGTGATTTAAGCAACTGCAATGGAGTTCAAGAAGCTGAGCGAGTATTTTGTGAATTGGATCAATTCATCGCTGAAAATGTTGGCTTTGAAAATGATGGTGAACTCCTCAATCAATCATTGGAAGACACAGGATCTAATGTTGTGGAGATGCTTAGTAACGGGACTGATAACATTGTTTCATCACCATCCAGCAAATCTTCATCCAAAGATTCATCTGTAACTGAAAAAGTCCTAGAAATATATTCGGATGTTGAATGATATTTACAATGTCACTGTGTACATTATTGATTGCATTTAGTGTTCAATGTTGTATTAGAATAAATATGAATTTTATTTTATTATTTCTATCTACTACTTTTAAACTGTTCATTAAATAATTTCGTTGGAAAGCATCTATTGAGAGCAGTAGCTCATCATAGTGACCAATAGGAATGTCCACGCAGTTACAATTTATAATTTTTTTAATTTATCGTTTGTAGGAAAATCTTATTACCACGGATTTCTTTTTAATGTATTACTAATATTTGGTGTTGGATCGAGCTCGTTTCTTCCGTTTCTTGCGAAATAATTTAAATAATCATCTAGAAAATATGAAAAATTTTTAGAAAATTGTGACAAACTAAATAAAATATTGGTGCAAAAATAATATTTTATATGTAATATCGATACTTATAAAAAAAACGAAAATAAGTTTTCCAAGTCATTGATATGGTGACATTGATATATCTTATATGGGTAGAGTAGCCAACGTGTAGCTCTGCATAGGGCCCTAAATGACTGGAACCGTGCCTGGTTGGAGATTTATGTTTCTATTTAAGTGCTACTCTCAATCGTAGCTTTACTGCAACATCCAGAGTTTTATGTTTAAAAATTACTTTTACGGGTCGAGTTTTCAAAGGTTAAAATTGTGCTTTGATATTTTGAATTTCCTAATAACTAGGTATTTTTTTGTTATAATTAATTCTTTTTAATTTTCTTATGTTTTTAATTTAATTTTTTTCCTAATATACTTTTCCATTTTATTTTCTTCCTTTAGGGTTTTATTTTATTTTGATTTATATTTTTCTTGACTAATATTGTTGACTTCTCGTATTTTTAAAAATTTTCGATCTTTTTATCGCGTATTAATTTTTAAGAAAAACAATATGGCTCTTTTGGTTATTGCCCAACACAATGTATTACAGTAGTTCTTGTGATGTGTTTATAAGATAAAATAAGTTGTAAATATACCCACAACTAATATCAATTAACTGAATATTACAATCTTTGGCGACATACTTTAAGTCAGCTCGCTACTTAATCTTTGGAAACAACCGATATACTCCAATGAATTCTTGTGTTTAAATATTCAACTTCTCAGTTTTGTTTTTGAATAAATTAAATAATAATAAAATCTTTATATAACATATTATTTAATATTAAATATATTTTTAAATCACCATTCTGTAAAAATGAATGTTTTCAAGTGCTTTAAAAATACTTTGTTTAATAAAACATTATCCTGTACAATTCAAAATGTTCGTCATAGATTTAATGAAGACCCTGGTAGTTTAGAGCAAAGATTATTTCGTGCTGTAACAGAAGCTGTCATTACTTTTAAACCGAAAGAATTGGTAATTAACAATTCCGATTTTAAGAATAACGAAAAAGGTTATGGAAATTATGGTGACTTTTTAGTGGAAAAATGTCGAGAGGAAGTAATTGAATCAGCTAAAGGACGAATGTTATTGGTGTTCCAGTTGAATTATTACAAAAATTACCATTTGTTTAACTTGAAGAGCAATTTGTTCGATCATGGAATGACATTTTCTTTTTATCCCAGTGAGGTTATGAAGTGAGTTTAGCAAAATTTCTCGGTCATATTCCGATCATATTCCATTTATTCTGATGAATTAATCCGTTCGATAGGGCGGCAGCAAAGGGTACAAATATGTCGGATGTGGTCAACACGCTATTCCCGGACAGAGTATCGAACATGGCGATTGTTGGCGATTGCTCCCCGCATTTGGCGCGAGTCGCTGTTGAATCTGGTAAGAAAATCAAGAACATATTTTTGATTGGTGGCATTCTTGACTATCGGATCGCCACTGTCGGCCAGATCGAACAGTTCATCGCGCTCAACAACCTGCAAGAGGTGCACGCCAACCTAACCAACAATTTGTCCTCCTGCCAAGCTAATATAGTTGATAATTTGCAATTCCATCAGATCGATTTGATTTCCGGTTTCACCGAGCTAGCCAGTCGGAATAAATAAATATTTTGTTGACTTTCTTTTGTTTGAATGGCTGTTGTTTGATTGGAGTTTTGTTTTGATTGCTCAGTATCTCCCATTCCTGTTTGGTGATTTTTATCTCGCTGGTTATTTGTTATTCCTTTTTACGGAATTGGCCTTTTCGTTGGGAAAATGTCCATAAATTGTATTACGTAATTGTGAAATCTCAAATTTGTAAGCTTTCAAGTCGTCAAATTCTGCAAACAGTTTCGATAGTGCATTGATAACGGAAATGTTTTTTTATAAATTGATAGATACTTAGGATGGCCTAACTAGAGCTTAATTTTAATTATCGTGGCGCAATTTAGTAGTTTAGGAGTTAGAGAAATTTTGTCATCTCTTTCGAGACAAAAAATTCGATCTAAATCGTAGTGTCATAATTTAATCTCTGCGACTATATATTATCTCTCAGTTGGATAAGGGACAAATGGACCCAATTGGGTTGTGGTCATTATTAAATTGATGCTCAAAGGTGCTTTGAGCTCACAAAGTTGCCATCAAATATAAATAATCAAACGAAATTTAATCGGATGGCATGCTGCATTTGTATGGATAAAATCTCCTTTCCTGTGGTAAAATAAGCGCTATGAATAACCATAAAATCGCTCTAGGCAAAGTTCAATAATCGAAATGTAAATATTTCTCCCTGAACTGACTGACAACTCTCAATAGCAACCATTACAAATCAATCCGTGAGTTGTGCTGAGCAATATTCCGTTGGGTTGTGCAATTATTGATCAATCTGAGCACAGAGAATAAATATTGATTTATGTTAGAAATTATTTGCAAATTTTCCATTTAACCAATTTCTTTTCACCATAAATGAGCTCTCGGTATTTGAAGGATCTCGATATTAGGCGATCTAAAATTATTCAGTAATGGCATCAATGATTTATTCGTTTATTTCCTAATTGTTGATTTTTCTATGATCCAGTGTCTATCGGAACGGCGATCCGTACTCTCGGGCGATATTTGTCATCCTTAGAATACCGGAACAAGTGGCTTTGGAGCGGATTGTAAAAGCTATAGAAGAGAAAGTCAGATTGCCTCTTAATAGGCCGATACGAAAGTAAATTTCTTAATATTTTCGATATTTGATCCGAACCTGACGTTCATTCCAAAATATTTCGCATATAATTTCATTTTTAGATTGTTTGAATTAACTGGGACACTTGTCCAGAGTCATACTCAAATTGTAGACGGCAATTATTATGTCGCCGCTTCTTCAGAAAATTTTATTGATATCAAATATGGCCATCCTGCTAACTGGGTCTTGGTAGGCCCTGTTAGAACTAGGTAGAACTTGTGATTTATATATTAATTACCAAATAATAATAATTTTTAGCAAGTATGAAAATGTCCATTACGTCACCAGAGCAGAAGAAGATGGTAAACTCAACCAGTTATCTGCGTCAAATAATGTTTTATCCACCTCAAAAACAAAAAAGCCAGTGACTCCATCGAAAAAGTATCATAATATAATTTTTTATTTAAAACTCTTCGATATTTTTAAAAAAAAAAGGCTGTTTCGAACATTTATGCATGTCTTTTAGACTTTTTGATTCAGCACTTGTCAATGAATATTAAAAATATTACATTTGATTTATTCATTCCAGCCTCCTACTTTTATAAATTTGTTGGGGTTTATCGGTGAAATAATAAATTAGAGCTGTTAATCTGACTCCAAAGCGTTTTTGGTCCATACGGCTACAGTCCAGTAGCGTATCTAGGGCCGGGCAAGCGGGGCTTTTGCCCCGGGCGCCACGATTTTAGGGGCGCCAAATTGATTTTTGAAACCTAAACTTTATTTAAAGATTTTCGATTTTGAAATTTAACCAACATTAAAATAACGAATTTTGATTATTTGAAATATATAAACAAAGTTCACCATAAAATTTAAATTTAATTTTAGTACTATTTAAATTAAATTTAAATTTTATGGTGAACTTTGTTTATATATTTCAAAGCCTTTCCAAAATACATGAAATTTGAGTTATATCCAGAACTCAATCGTAAGATTTATAGAATTATTTGTTAAGCTCAAAATTATTTGAAAAAACTTTCAAACTTTAGAATATCAAAGATGCCGAAACCGAAATTAAGTGGCGCACAAAATCGTAAAAAGGCCAGAATATTCCGAAATGAAGCTAAAAAGTCAAGTCAAATGTTGCAAAATTATTTAAAAAGAAAAGGTTGAAGAAAATGACCAGATAGAGGATATTAAAGAAGACAAACATATGCCTCAGTCAGATTATGAATTTTTTGATTTTGATGCCTCACAAAACAATGAAGAGTCGGATTTTGATTATAAAATGACTGAATCCAACAATAGATCATGTCTTTCAACAATTTCAGAAAATATTCCGAATCTGCTTTTGTTCAATGATTTTGGATATTTGGAATTTCAAGAAAGTTTTCATTCATTCAGTCCAATAGTTTCACAAAAACTAAGAACTGAAGTCATTTTACGTGGCCCGAGTTTATTTCAAAATAATAAAGGAAGCTTTGCAGTGCATAATGGACGTTCAATTACATCATCATAGTTTAAATCTTGCAGGATTACATTCTGTTCAAACTAATCCCATAATGCTAACTTTTTTTGGTGTAATTGAACAAATTTATTTATTTTTTTCAAGATCAACCAATCGTTGGCAAAAATTAACCGATGTCATTCCTTTGACTGTAAAACGTGAATCAACAACACGATGTTTTCCCAAATTTAAGAATTTCATTGCAAATTCTTTTGACAATTGGTATTTCTGTTTCAACATGCGAGCGTTCCTTTAGCAAATTAAAATTAATTTTGTCATATCTTCGAGCAACAATGAGTGAAGAACGTTTAAATAATTTGGCATTATTAAGTATTGAGAAAAACACTGTGAACAAAATTAACTTTGATGATGTCATTGACAAGTTCGCAAGTGTTAAAGCACGAAAAATTTGTTTGTAAATTATTACAATAAATAAAGTTTAAAACTAACTTGTTGCAAAATTAAATTAATTTTTTTTAAAACTGCTGCAAATCAATTTTAAAGAGTGAAAATTTTTGATTTTTTTTAAATAATAATTTTTTTTTCTTAAAAAAGAAATGTCACTTTAGTGCAAAAATAATATACCAATAATAAGGAAAAGAAAAAATTCACGTGGAGAGGGGCGCAATTTTAAGTTTTGCCCCGGGCGCCGTGAACCCTAGATACGCCACTGCTACAGTCTAATTTTCACTTAACTAACTATCTGCATCACACAGAATAATAAAATAATTTAACGGTTTTGAATGAGTGCGTATTACAACACTACGTTAAGAATAGTACGTCTTCAATCAAAACTTAGAATTCACGATTTCCTAACTATTAATTCAAAGCTCAATGTGTCAGTACTATTGATCGAATAATTTTCTATTCCTTGATTTTTTGCTTTTCAAATTCTATTTTCAATTTGCATTTATTAATTGATGACTTGTCTTTTATTTCATTGATGTTTTTTACGATTTTTCTTTCTTGCTTTCCGCAGATCTGCTACATAATCCTCTTTCATAATCCTCTTTCAATAACCAACCATTACAACATTTTAGTAAATTTCCTGTGAAATATCGAAATTCTGCTAAAATCCTCAAAAATTTTCATATTTCCACTGCTTTCTGAATCTTCTCGTTGAATGATTCTAATCTTGTATGATTTCGACAAATTTTTTTACTGTTCCCTAATTTCAGTTTCTTTTAAATTTTACTAGAAACTTGTGCAAATTTATAGAAATTCGCCTACTACTCATTTGAAATGAGCCATTTGGCATAACGCGTTCTGATTGGCTGAATAAAGCGAATGGATTTGTTAGGACTCCAAGTTTTCGCAAGACAAAACATTAATCTATTATATATTTAATCAGTAAAAAACGCAACTTTTTCGAAAATTTTTTCTAAATCAGAACAGATACTTACCATTTCCCTGTCATTTTAAAATTAAATTTTTTTTTTAAAACTCTGCTTATCTGCCTAATTACTTTAATAATTATATCTTTTTTATTACTTCAGCTTTACCTTATTGCCCTTAATTTTCCCAGTCACTCCTTTGAATTATATCGTTCCTCAATATCAATTCCATTCCTGGTCAACTTTTCTAATTTTCTAATTTCATCTACTTTTTAAATCCATTTTTAATTTATTAAAAAGAGAGCTTGAAGACTATAAATCAGTAATATATCGATGTTTGTTGATGCTCACGAATTTTCAGCACTGCCTTTTTCGTGAGTATCAACAAACATCTTCAAACTCTCTTTTTAATAAATTCAATGGAAAAAATAATCAGTGGTGAAATTGGAAGAAAAAAAAGTTCTTATAATACCATTTTTTAATTATTTTTAGCTCTTTTTATATAAAAGACAACACTGATTGTAATGTGTAGAGCTTTCCAATTTTGTAAACACCAGAGAAAATAATCCAGAGAAAATATTGTTACAGAAAATTCTCCTCTAATTCATCAATTTTGGGAATTAATTTTTTTTGCGGAATTTGATAAGGAGACAAATTAAAGAGACTGGTGTAATAAAGATTAAAGAATAAAAATAACG
This sequence comes from Schmidtea polychroa, assembly GCA_959609185.1. Lineage (NCBI taxonomy): Eukaryota > Metazoa > Platyhelminthes > Tricladida > Dugesiidae > Schmidtea > Schmidtea polychroa. The sequence goes on along the minus strand of CAUHTR010007402.1, from coordinate 130,329 downwards.
TGATATTTTTATTTCCAGACCCGGAAGAAAGAGTATTCAATCTCTAAAGAAAGAAGATGATAAGAAAAAACTGAAAAATAAAAGTAACAATAAAAGAAATAAATCTGATTACAGTCATTATTTTAGAGATGTTTGCATCTGAACATGTAGACAATATCCTTGATGATCGTGTGGACACCGAGATTAACATAAAGGCTGACGAGGATAAGTATTATGAAAGAAAAGATGAACTAGAGATAACTGAACCTCGAAATGAAAACAAAAGTTCGCATGAAATAATGCCTAATGTGGACTTATCAGTTTCTAATGAAATGCCACAGAAAACTGAAATCGAGGATTTGGATATGAATAAAACAGACGAAAAGATCCCATTGTCCAATGAGACAACTCTAGAAATTCAAGCGGTAGAATCAAATCCGAATGAAAATTTATCAGAATTTCAAGACTCCACAACTATAAATGTATCAAATCAGGTTTTCGATAACACTGATGTGAATGAGAATGAAAATGTGTTTGAAGAAACTGAAAAGCAATTCAATGAGCATGACATTGCATACTCTAAAGATTTAGAAGATCTTGAAAATTGAATGAAGTTGAAGTCAAAGAAATGGGAGATGAAACCGAACAAGATGTCAATGAAATACTCCCACAAGACTCGTTTGATGACAATCAGAATAAACAGGATTCAGTTTCAGATGAAGTTTATTCCGATGCTGCTACAAAAATTCAAGCCACTTATCGAGGATTTCGAGTAAGAAACGAATTGAATGAAGCAAGAAAGAGTGATTTCCCGGAGGACAGTATCGATGAAAATCCCGATCTAAGTGAAGCCACAAATGATACAGAAGAAAATATTTAGATCTTTTTCGGATTAATGTTCGATCCCTTGAAATATTGCTACGATTCATTGTTGGATATTTTCTTTCTCTAACAAATTTTAGTTGTTTTAAAATTTCTTTGAGTTTCGATAGTTTTAATTTCCTTTACAAATAATTTTATAATGTTGTTTGCGCGACATTTTACTTTCATTTTATATCATTTGTGTGATCTTATGTTACTTGTTATATATTTTATGTGGATGTGATTTCAATTTTTAATATATCTACTCTTATCAGTTTCTCATTATTATTATTATTATTATTATTATTATTATTATTATTATTATTATTATTATTATTATTATTATTATTATTATTATTATTATGATTATTATTATTATTTTTATTATTATTATTATTATTATTATTATTATTATTATTATTATTATTATTATTATTATTATTATTATTGTAAGGAATAAGTTAAATAATTATAATTATAATATAATTATATAATTTAAATTAATAAAATGAATGTAGAATGATGTTTTCTTGCTCAAGATATTGTTGGCGTAACATAATCCTCTTGTTTGAACATTGTGAATAAGAATATATATTTGAATTTCGAATCTTTAATTAATAAGATCCAAATATTCTTTTTATAACATTTTTTATAATTACAAGTCCTAAATAAATTTTCTTTTATCTTAAATAAGGTTTTCTAACTTTTAAAGTTGTGAAAGTTTATTAGTTAATTTACATTAATATAATAATAAATATATTCAGTAACACAACACTATGGTTGCCAACAGGTCTCTTTTAAAGAGAACATGTTCTCTTTTTAAACATAATTCTTTTGTTCTCTATCTTTTTTACATATATTCAAAATTGTTCTCTTTTTTTATTTCGCCAAATTTTAATTATAATTTTTGCTTAATTTACTAGTAATTTTTTTGGTATATGAATTTTTAGCATATTTTTAGGCGCATAAAACTTTTGAGCGCCTAAAAATTTGTTTCACATAAATACTTTGAACACATACAGTTTTATGTCCTAAATTTAAATAAGTGCACAAAAGAAAGCTTAGCAATCCATGAATAATTTATCACTTTTCACCCTGACAAAACAATATGTTACATATCGATAAATTATTCTGTTTCTGACATCGCGTTTGATTGGTAATTTATTTAATAAAATAAACAAAAAACTTTTATCAGTCGTATTCGGAATTTCTGACTATATTTTCAGTTGCAATAGCAATTGACTTTATTAATTTTCTGTGAAAATAAACATGTAAGTAAAAAAGCTATTACTTACAATTACATGATAGTGATATATTATTTGATTTTTTAATTCTTAGCTCCAAAATGAGTAAGCGGAAGTGCTTATTTAGTGAAGAACTACAAGCTAAATTCAAATATTTTAAACCAACGGATTTCATCTGGAAAGACAAAAACAAGATGCATCGCCAATAACGGCATTGCTCCATATTGTATAAAAAATATAATGCATTCATTATCACAAATATCATTCTTATCAGTTTCAACTGATGGTAGTAATCATGGTGCAATTAAAATGTTTCCAGTCGTAATTCAGTTTTTTGAAAAAAATAGTGGCACATTAACAAAAATGATCGATTTATATTCTTTGCCAAACGAAACATCAGAAACAATAAGTGAACATTTACATACATGTTTAAAAAAATACAATATTGTAGACAAATGTATTGCATTTTCTGCAGATAAATGCATTACGAATTTTGGAGGATTGAGACGAACTGGGAAGAATAATGTTTACAGTCATTTAAAAATTAAATTTCAAAAGGATTTGATAGGCATTGGTTGTCCAGCTCATATTGTTCATAATTCCGCGCAGCATGGATTTGATTTAATGACAATAGACTTAGAATCAATAATTTTCTATTTACACCATAAGGACTGAATCGTTGAAAAGTTTCTGCGAATTTGTAGACATTCAGTATAAATCGTTATTAAAACACTCAAAAACGCGTTGGTTATCACTTTATCCTGCTGTTAAGAGGGTTCTGGAAGTTTATTCTGCTTTAAAAGCATATTTTTTATCACTCGACAACTCTCCACATATTTTAAAATCGTTTTTTGAAAACGATTTTAGCAAAGCTTATTTAGAATTTGCAAGTTCACTAATGCATGTGTTTCATGGAAAAATTTTAGAAATTGAAGCTGAGCAAAATTCTGTGCTTGAAGTAATGGCTACAATAAACTCATTGACAGAAACATTGAGACATAGATATAGCGAATCATTTTTACCAATCAAAGTGAAATCTATTTTATCTGAAATTGAAGAAAGAGAATTGCACAGTGAAATAAATAAATTCAATTTAAATTGCATGAATTGCTATAAAAAATCATTAGAATATTTACAATTGTGGACTAATCAATTATCAAATCTAAATAACTTTGTTTGGATGAAATTGGATAGGCTTCCAACATGGGATGAAGTTGAAAAATCAATAATATTTCTTGCCACCAAAAATATTATTGTAGATGATGCAAAATGTTTTGATCAGTTTTGTAGTTTAAAAATATTTGTTGAAAAAAATCTTAATGTTGAAAATTTTAAAAATTTGATTTCCTGCTTGACATGGAAAGAATATTTTAAAGAAAATACTGTCGAATATCATTCCGAATTTTTTGAAAATTTGCGAATTTTTTTTTGCAATACCTGGTCAAAATGCCAATGTTGAAAGAATATTTTCAATGATCAGCGGACAGTGGACTAAGGAAAGAAATAAATTGAAAATTTCAACTGTTCGAGGTATTTTGAGCGTAGTGTATAATTATAAAGATATTACATGCACTGAATTTTATCAAGAAATCAAAGAAAATGGAAAACTTTTAAACCAAATTAGCAGTGTAGATAAATATAATGAAAAAGATGCTGAAGAAGAAGATGAAGATGATTAAATTATATTGACTTATTTTTTTATTTGCAAATGAATTGGAAGTGCAATTTGTTTTAGTATATATTACAATTTACAAAAAAAATTAATATGAATAAAATAATTTTTATAATGTTCTCTTTTTTTATGATTAACACTTGACAACCCTACACAACACACACCCCAACCGTCGCGTTACATTTTTACTTGAGATTCGACTGGACTCTAGAATTCCCTCACTCAACAACAACTCAATCACAATAAATTACATTTCTTATTATACACTACAAACCTCACTCAATAAATAGACTACAGAAATGATTATTATTATTTTATGGTTATGATTGTTATTATTGGTGGGTTACAGGTAACCATACATTTTGCCCTTTCGTGCTGTTTCCAGCGTAATCCAAAATACAAACAATGTCTTACCGCTTGATACCCGTTGAGGGATCAACGTTGGTGATGCACCAAGTGGATGAGTGCTCATAAAATGTGAGTGCACTATCCGCACTGTAATTGACGGGCACTCCTTGAGTCCACGGACTATCGATAAAAAATTTATGTCCGATTTGCTTTGGTCCACTCAATTAAATTGTTTTCCCAAACTCCACAAACTCTTCAATATACTCATCAGACCGACATCAAAGCATACCCATGGAATTAAACATTTTTATTTACACAAACATATGGTCTCCATACTCCTATTTACAAAGTTATATCCCAATTTAGTTATTTCTTGTTCTGCCGGGTGATCTTGCTCGGCTAGACGGACTCTCTTCAGCCGGGCTCTACCGTCACAACCTAGTCTCCTTCGTTTAGATTGACCTTGTTATGTGGGCTGATGGATTTCGGCCAGCTCCGTAGACATGTGTCGCATGGCTGCTGTAACATGAATATCAATGATCTTCTGATTCTGTTCGGTCTCCAGGGTTCGAACTTGGACCTTTAGTGCGAGGATCTCGGTTTTATCCTGCGCACTTTGCAGCTGGAGCTGCTCAATCAGTTTCAGCCGTTTCTTCATTTCTTTGGGGCTAAACCAGGTGCTCTTGAGTTCCCGACACCGCCCCTTGAATTTTATTATCCTGGCCGGGGGTTTCTCCACCTGCTGCTACGCTTGCTCTCGGTCCTTGCGCATATTTTTGATCAGTTGGTATACTAAAATAATAGAATACATGAGGTTTACACAATAGCATGTTCACAATTGACGACAGTGGTTTTTATATTAACGCAATTCTACCCCTGTTAGTTTGGCCGGGTTTATTTCCGAACTTTCTCGGCTGGCATTAAACTCTATTTCCCGGGTTGTGCTCGGCTCACCTGTCGTTACCGAAATGGCAAACCTTCGCGAAGATTCTCGCCGGACAACCTGGCGCCTCCAATTACTGATTCAACGTTCCCGGTATATAAATAAAGCAATTAATAAGGATGGCGACGAAAATTGATATTATTAAACAAATATTATTAAACAAATAACACAAGAAAGATGATGAAACTAATACTATAAAATTAAAAAAGGGATTTATCACTCGTGTGTCGGTTAGCGAACCGCAAATTAACTCTTGCCTAAAGTTACGCCAATCGAGGAGTTTGGACGTCAATCCAGTCAAATTCTACACACCCTGATGTCCAAAAACTCTTATCATCAAATCTGTAAGCCGAAATTTATCGATTTTGACATGTTACTATTTATAGAATTTTTTTTTAAACCCGAATTATTGATTTGTTTTTGATAGCCAAATTTGACCAATAAAACTTCATCTATTAATAGCAACAGCTCGATAAGCTAAAGGGTACTCCAGTGAACTTGCTTCGACTAAAATTTCGACGATACATGCTCTCTCATAAACCAGTCAATCACCATCGACCCTAACTAAGGGAGCCACGATCATAGCATAGCGCCTACGACACTCATGCAAATCTATCCTCGCAGGTTGTAAAGGGCAAAGGACCTTCTTCCAGAACCAACCACCCGAACCAAAACATAGGCTCTTACATGCCATCGGCGAGAAATTTTAAATTACCATCATTACAAATTAGTTTAGCAAATCAGTTAAATCCAAATCATATAATTAATAAAAATCCAGTAATAATTACTTCAAACATTACCTAATAAAATTAGCATTTAATATACGACAAAAGACAAATTATCAAAAAATCATAAGCTGTAATTCTTAGTGCCCCCAACGATAGGTCTTACCGGCAGAGGTGGACATAGGCATGGAAAATAATCATATCCGAATTCCCTTTTGGATCAGACTCGCTACCTAATTTCCCAAATTTGAGTCGAGTGGAACTTCAAAATAAACATCTCCTTCGTGGATGTAAGGGCATATGATAGGCCACCACGCTAAAGACAATAATACCTTGAATAGGTTATCCAACTAAAATTCATTACTAAAACGGGATGCTTGGAGATCACAGACATATAATTTACGATTTTCGAATTTTTTTCCGGAGAAAAATCTAAAAATCTAAAGAAAAAATAACTTCAAAAATATTTTATAAATAGATTTTACGATGTCTTGTCGTCCTTTTATCGAAAACTCAAAGTAGAGTTGTCCGATTGAAAATCCAAAATTTTTTCTGTCATGAATTTTAATAATTTAAAATTAATGATATGTTAACAGTATGTTAATTACTTTCTACTTTCGGAATAAAAAAAGCTATATTAAATTTGCGAGACTAGAAAAGAGTAATTTGACCAACACAGGTGCTCACCTGTCTTCCGACTTTTGCCAACCTTGCACGGTACCAACGTGAACCATCTTCACGGGTGCATTGTCGTCATATAACGGTCATGCGGGGTGTCGGGAATGTTTGATTCTATCGTTGTTTGTCATCGATACCTACAACCTTTCATACTCTGGAAACTTGGTTTGTGTGAATTAGTAGCATTTGGTTTGACCCCACACGCCAAACAAAAGTATTGAACGGATAAGCATCCAGAAGTGAAAGATTTTCCACACAGGTAATCCACCGCTATTTTCTATTTAAGCGCATACTTGATATTTATTTTTTTATTTAATTTACCGATTTTGCCAAACACTACAATGGAGCTTTTTGAAAATAAACTGTATTGATTCTGCTTTAACAATATTTTTCAAACTTTATAAAATTATTTCCTTTTTCTTTTTTTAAATCTTTCACCATTCAATTTTGTACCAACAAATAGTTTGGGTTTCATTCCATATAATAAATTAACTTCAAATCTTTAATTTATTTTTTAAACATGGTTCATACATCTATTTGTTTAAATTAGTAATTTATTCAAATTTTATCGAAGTTTAAAATGATGCTTGAAAACAATATTCAATTAAATATTTTATTTTCTAATGACTCCGTGCAGTTGTTCCAAAATGAAAAAATGATAGATTCTGGATCAGTAATTGTTAGTGAGAGGTATTTTTATACTGTCAATATTTAGTAGTTATTTTGAAATAATTTAGTGCACTTATTTGGCAAGGCGAACAAATAAATATTTCTATACCGTGTAAAAAAATCGCAGTTCATGCTGTTTCTACAGATCGCACAAGTTTTCCAAGCAGTCATTTGTTAATGATGCTGGATGGATTTACTGTGGTTGATAATCAGTCAATGGATGATGAATCAGACGATGATTCCACAATTTTGCGATTCGTTATGGCATCGGAAGATGATTTACGCTTAATGTATTCAGCTCTAAACGAATGTCAAGCACTAAATCCAGATACTGATTGTGAAATTGACAGTGAAGGTATAAAAAATTTTTATTATAAAAAATTATATAATAACTAGAAGAAGATTATGAAAATGGATATATTGGCCCAGAAGGAGATAATACCGGCCAATTCGATGATGCATAAATTTGTAATTATTGTTAATAAAAATTTGTCTTTAATTATTTTTATTTCAAAAAAGGAATGAATGTGCTCCTCTTTAAGCAAACGCAGACATCATAAAATAATTTTTATAATCTTAAAACAAAGATTCTAAATATTTATTTAATATTCTTAATTGAAAACGACAAATTATTCAGTAATAATGCTTATTAAGCAGTCTTATCAAATTTAATTATTGGTTTAATTGTTAAATGGCCAGTCCAAATACGCTAACAATACAATACATGGATTTGTTTTCCCATTTCACTGTGCAGCTACCTTAAATCATATCAAATATAAGATAACACATTAATCAATCCTAACCGTCAGTGGAATTATCCCAATAGCAAGAGCTCGCTGTGTGCAATCCGGCTCCGTTTTTCTGCATTATTACGCATGACACTAGAAGAATTAACTAATGAAAATGAATATTTATAAAATCGTTAAAGATTTCGGAGGCAGGCATACAATGAAGAGTGAAAATTATCTGATTTAATTCTAAATTATATACATTGATATTAAAATATCTTTTATGCAAATTTGAAATTATTGCTATTGAAATAAAACTTTTATAGAAATTTCAATAAGTTTAGTACTATTATTAATAAGATTCTACTAAAGTTAATCATAAAAAAAATTCCTAACCTATATATTTAAATGGTTTATTCAATTTGGTTAACTGATTTAACGACTGTTCTATAATTGTAGATGTCCACTGATTGACTTTATTATGAACATAGGTGCTGGTGCCAATGGCAGATTCAATCGACTAAATATTATAATAATTTCATTAAGGTGTTTAACATTTATCTAACTTCTTTCACAATATTTGTAACTTCATCTACAACAAATGTTGTCTAAAATAATTTTATGAAATATTAATTTAATATTATAGAATTTTTACTTCTTCGGGTGTTTGATATTCATCCATCTGATATTCGGTTGCTATGTGTTTTTTGAGAATCCAAAATAATTTTTTATATTTCAATAAAGTAAAATAGTAAAACAAGACGTGAAAGGTATAAAAATAATTATTAGTTTTTAAATTTAAATATATACCGCATATACTCGTGTATAAATAGAGCAATTTACGTCAAATTTTTAAGTCAAAATAGTCGACTTATACGCGGGTCAAAAAAAGTACAAATTAATTTTTAACGACATTATTAAATTGGTAATAATTTGTAGTGTTAATTTTTTAATAATACAATAATAAATTAAAATTATTAATAAAATTATAAAAAAGATTTTCAAGCATCATTAACGAACAAATAAAAAAAATTTTCTTTACTTTTCTTACTTCGACTTATACGTGGTTTCCAATTTATGACGAAAAATGACTTTAAAATGTCACATCGTCTTATACGCGAGTATATACGGTAATTTAAGAAATTTATTTGAATTAATATTAATATAAAATATTTTCAGAATTTTGCAATAATATAGATTCCAAATCGATAAATAGCCGGAAATAAACTTAGAATTGAAGATATATGTTGGGTATTCTCTTCAAGTTGACTTACATCATTCCGACAGTCTATGAAATTTCATGCTTTGATGGCCAGATTCGTCAGTCATCACGCTCAACTTCTCGTCGTCAACTATTGGAGATACTCACACGACTTTGAAAACCATACGACAAGGTGCCCATGGAAACTTATCCATGTTGGTCATGCCCCAAGTCGGCGAACCCTTTAAGGCAGGTGAGCTGCTTCGTTACAACTACTCCCTTATAAAATCCTGTACGGGTTTTGAAGTGCTGATAGAAGGTCTTACCTCTCATCAATCATAACTGTTATCATCCAACTGGTCCGGGTTGGAGAACCTAAATCACAATTGTAGCCACCGACTACAGTACTCTCATCAAGCGTCAATCACTTCAATCAGACTCAAAACAGACGTCCCCACATTCATTCAAGAGATACGGAATATAAACTGCAAAACTATGTATTGGCATTACTACAGGCGGCTATTCCACATCATACAAATCAAGGGTAGTCAAATCAATATTATCAATTCAGTTTTCCATTAAGCAGAATCGAAACAGTGTGATTCATTGGGGGGTTCGGGGTAGAAGATTCCCATAATCCCTCTCCCTCGGCTTCTCGGATGAGCTGTTCGAGAGCGAAATCACCTCGGTTTTCTTCCGTTCCTTGGGAACCAGCAGCAGTCACAATTCGATACGGTGGGCATTTTGAGAACCCAATCGCAGCAACCATGTCAGCGGCTGCCTTGGCATGGGAAGCGGCTAAGGCGGCTAAGGCGGCTTCTGACTCTGCCTGCTTCACACGTCGACGCTGCGTTCGCTCCGCTCGCGTACGGGATTTTCGCTTGGGTTTTTCGGTTTCGACAGTCGAAGCTGGAGCCACGATAGGCACCTTGGTGGTGACTGGAGCTACACTAGTGCCGATATAGATAACCTCAGGGACTGACGGTGTGTCCACATCGTTCCTATGTCCCGGACATGAAAATCGTTTCGGGGAACTTGACCCTCCATTCAAATGATGGCTGGGAAAGATGTTCCCTTAATCGGCAACCGGAAGCGCATTAATGCGATTCTTGAGTTCAGAAGAAGTGTAGCCTTGATGCAATACGTGGGATTGTTCTCGCAAAAGGACACGCTGCGAACGACTTTCTTCCAAGAGACTGTCTTGGCAGTGTTCGAGCCGGAGTATCCTCTTACTCACTTCCTTCATCTGGATGGGGTTGAACCATGTCCCCTCCAGATGGTCGAGTCGTTTTTTCAAATGTCCGATCTCGGTCTACAAGGTGCGTATTGATGCATTCTTGTCGTGGAGTAGAGTAGAACTGTTTGTTCTCGGGACGGCCATTTCTTAAACGAATTCATTAAGAATATTTTTTTTTACCTCAAAAATTTTTCATTAATGTACACTAATTATTTAAATTGTCACAAGATTACTCCCGCCGTTTCCCAGTGCTTAGGAGAATCACTCCTATATAACATTCATAGCACTGGGCAGAAATCGGGGGATCCTCAATGGAGAAGAGGAGAACTTTATCGCAAAAGCCAGGGGACAGAAGACGCGATACCAATAAAGCCTCCGGACTACGATAAAATTATCTATAATAGCTCCAATATTTACCTTTACTTTAGACATCTGGACCAGTCTAACAGAATGGATGGAAAGGGATTTGAACCGAAATCATATGCGGATGCGGTTCGGACAAACACCGTGAGGAGGACGCCAACACCTTGGAACCACCAGTCCGGAAATATCTCCTCTCCGAAGATTGACACCTGGACACTTTCTGCTAAAGGAAGCCCAAATCAGAGCACCCGCAGATCTTACAAAGATAAAAATATTGGGAGAATGACTCCCAATATCCGAAAACAATACCATCTACCCGGCTCGGATACTGGTAACAGGAAGCCCTCTAAAATAGAGGAAGAGCGGGCATACTGCCCTGCTAGAGTGATTTACTTAAAATCACATAAAAACGGTACTTATGATCAGAATTGTAGTAGTAATTTAATTTATAATAATTCTTACTATAATAATTATTTTAAAACTAATAAGAGCACCCCCCAATCTTCTTTCCCATATAAAAGAGACAAACCTATTTCTAATGATCTTAATAAGGATAAAACCAACTCTAATTTTAAATACTCTAATAACGTGGAAAATCTAAATAAAACTAAACCTAATTTTACTCCAAAAAAATCGAATATTAATTCTTTTAATTTTAAAAAATCAAATAACGTGGAAAATTTTAATAAAACTAAAAATAATTTTTTTTCAAATGAATCCAATATTAATTCCTCAAATAATTTAATTAACAAACCTAATTTTAATACAAAAGAACCCAATATTAATTTTTCAAATAATTTAAATAGTAAAACTAATTTTATTTCAAATAAATCCAATAACAAATCGAATAACAGTTCTGATAAAATGCACAATAAAAAGTTTCACAATTTCCTCAAAAACAGAATTGGGGAAGTTGGGAAATTTTTAATTCCTAATATTTCAAACAATAACCTAAAAATATTTAAAAATGTAATTTTTAATTTTATTAATCCAAATATTGAGGCTATTTATTCAAAGTCTTTTACTTTGTTTAAATATTCTCAATATAACACCCCTTTTTACCTCAAAAATTTTTCTCGTGTTCCGAAGGAACACGAGAAAAGACGTAGCTCGGCGGCCTACGGCCGACTCGCATCATTTAAGACAGTTACATTTAAAGACTTAACTGTTAGCTCTTTTCCAGTATCGTCTAACTCTGCCCTCTCCACTCCTAAAACCAACCATGATAGCTCTTTATCAAACGTCAATAATACGATTTACTCTGATAATGAAAAAACTGACCCTTTATCCAATATCATCCGTACCTCAACTATTGACTATACCAAAAATACCCTACGAGGTAGCCTTTCTTCCATCATTATTAAACCCCATAACACCACCACTTCCAATAAACCCGTTATCATAAAACCGATAGTTCTCCATCCTTTAAGATCTCACTTTTCTAAACCTATCATTCCTCTAAATACTCACAACCTCGTCCATGAAGATACTATTAAAAAGCCTTTAATCTTTCATCCAACTCGTTCGCATTACTCAAAACCAATAATCACATTGTTAGACCATAGCTGTGATATCCCCATTTCACCTAAAAAGATCAATATAATTAAACCTTCTAGCCTAAATAAAATATTAAAATCTTTTAAATTTTCTAACTCTAAGAATAAATTATCAAAATATAACTATATTAAAAATTTACATAAAAATATACCTGTTATCTCATCTGCTCGACTATCAAGAGAATTTTTGACAACAAACACCTTGTCAAGGCCATTACCTTTAATCTCTGATACAACTCCTATCGCCCCAGTCTATAAAGCTTCAACGGACAATATAGATAATAATACTCTTCCTTGCTTAAACCCCCCTACCAATAAAACTAACACTTGTGATCTTGACGAAGACTGCGATGATGTCCAACTATCTATCAGTGACTCATCCAATACTAATCCAGATAATCTCTATCTCCCAAATACTACATCAACTCCCATAAAAGATGAATCCAACATCTCGAAAAAATACTCTTATCTTGATAATGGCTCTATGATAATTCCCATATCCTTCAAACCTTCTCCGTTAAACGATACGTCTATCATCCAAACAAATAGCTCTCACATCTCCATAGACTTAGTAAGCCAAAACGACTCTCATGATAGCATAGAGGTTTCTGTACAGAGACACTCTGTAACCGAGGACGTTGAGGATTCCTTCATAAACCCTACTTATTTAAAGCTTTCCCCTTTAAACGAAACATCACTCCTTAACGAAAACCTTCAATCCAACTCCTCCTTATTCTCCAATGATCCCAATAACACCATAGCTCTGATCGACAACTTACCCATAATTAATGAAAATGATAATGGAGCAGATGACACGGATAACGTTAATAATAATGCTAACAACTCTAAATGTTGTAACTGTAACAAACCTAAATCCCTTGTTGGAATAAAAATATCCATGGACACAGGCGAAATACCAAAACCAACCCAAACCTTAATACCACCTAGTCTGAAATCACTATATATGCAAGATCCTAATCTCTACTACTTCAACTCCAGAGGGAAATGTAGATGCAAACACCACTTACGCACACCTTTTTGTGGAGCGATATCCATTTACAATAGGGAAAAATTGGCCCAGCACGCACTCGAAAGACACAACATCATTATCACTGAAAACTCCATCATAGACTGCGGCCAATGCAAAGGTGATGACGAACGCTTCATTATATATCCGGTTACGCACAAAGACATATACAGACATGTCGAACAATATGTGCACGAGATTCAAAATGACAAAGATACCCTCAAAATGATATATATTAAAATCGATAAAAATAACCACCTAACATGTAATAGTCACAATAAGAATTACAAAAAATGCTTTACGACGTGGAATTGGGACACTCCATTGGAGTGTGTATGGGAACACATGTCTAAAAAACATAGGAATAGAATCATGGACAAAAATGCTGATATATATTGTGCATGTAAGAGCTGGGTCCCAATAGATGACATTATAAATCACATAGCTCAAAGACACCCAATACCACCTAACACTAATAATATCCCATCAACATCACCAAATCATACCGTTGAAATGCCTGTGTCCATGGATATTAATAATATTAATATGCTGAACAATATTCTAAACACCCAGGAGGTGATTGCAGATAACCTTGAGATACCTGTAAACACCCAAGAGGTGCCTGGAAACACCCAGGAAGCAAAACTAACTTCTTCAGATGAAGATATGATTAATATCGAATTTAGTAGGGATATACCAAATGATTGCTTATTCACTAATAATGTGGATAAGGAATCAGCCTGATGGTCCCAGCACACAATAAAGGCATTCGTTTACTCCTTCGCCATGAAAAAATCTACCATCTTCGTTGACCCCTTTGTTGGTAACTCTCTAATCCAGCATAATTACAAAACCTTCTTCTCTTCCTTCCCTTTCAAAGATTTCGCTGATTGGAACGAAATCATTATGCCAATGTCAAATGGCAAAGACAACTGGTTCTTCTTCTATCTTGATAAGCGGAGACATCTTGCTGTTATAATAGATCCTTTACTTGATGATAGCCACTCCATACACTTATTTCTAGCAAATAGCATACTAAATACCATTCTTGATCTGCAAAAAATCGTTTCACCAATCGCAATTAGACTCACTAAATATGAGTACCCCCGATGCTCTTCCTCAAACGAATCTGCCTTTTTTGTGTGCCACCTCATTAAATGCCTAATAAGAAATACAAAATTAACTACTCCTAAAATTAATATTATGCAAAAATATATCAGAACTGTTATCGAAAACTATATTTCCCATAAAATACCTGAAGATAATATTAAAAAATATTCCCCACTTATTAAAAGCATAATTACTAATTTAAATAATAATAATATGGACTGTGAAACAGCCCTTAAAGAAATGGAAAAAATAAATTCACATATTTTTCCTGATAAATATAAAAGTAAAAAACCAGCAGACATTGTCCATAAGAAAAATAGGACTAAAAATGAACTGCTCTGCATTAAACGTTTTAAATATAAAACTAAACCTAAAGAGGAAATAACAAAGATCATAAATAATAAAGTTGAGTGTAGTAAACCAACTATGTTTAATATTGTGAGACTTTTCGCAGGTACTTCCGCACACTGCAATACGGATCTTATTAAAAACATTCCATCTTCACCGGAAAAACTCTCATCTACTCCTTTTGTCTTGAATGATATTAAACTTATTTTCTCACAACTCCAAAACACTGCTCCAGGACTTGATGGAATCACTTTGGCTGACTGGAAAAAAATCTCGCCTGACTTCAGCTTCATTCTCTCGCTCTGTAACAACATCTTACGCAACCGCCATTGCCCATCTTCCTGGAAAACTTTCCGTACGAAACTACTACTGAAAAATGGTAAAACTGAAATCAGTCACGAGGCCAGCTCTTGGCGCCCCATCTCCTTAATGAACACTGCATATCGCATCTTCTCCTCCCTCCTAAATAACCGCCTCTTATCGTGGATTAAAGACGGTAATTTATTGACATGCAACCAAAAAGCAATTGGTGCTCCAGACGGTTGTTCTGAGCATAACTTTATCCTACATCTTCTTAAAGAATCCTCCTTTAGAAAAAAAACTGACCTCCACATTATATGGTTAGATATCTCTGACGCCTTTGGATCGCTTCCTCATGATCTAATTTGGCACACCCTCTCCCAAATGGGTCTTGACTCAAAAACCATCTTGCTACTACAGGATATGTATAGCAACGTAAATACTATATTTGACTGCGAGGGGGAAAAATCCTCCTCTGTACCAATCGTTAAGGGTGTAAAGCAGGGCTGTCCCCTGTCTATGACCCTCTTCTGTTTATCTATAGACTTCATACTACGTAATATCTTGCAAAATCATCCATTTCTTTTTCATGGTCATAATGTTGGCATACTTGCTTATGCGGATGACATTGTCCTTGTTGCTAACTCATATGCCTCTATAAACGCCGCTCTTCTCGAAACTATACGTCTCGCTTCTATGGCCAACCTTCGATTCAAACCCTCTAAATCTGGTTACTTCCACATTAACCATGATTATAATTACTCTCCTATAAAACTTTATAATGAACTTATTCCGCGAATTGATGACTCCTACCTTTATAGATATCTTGGAGTTGATTTTTCCTTCAAAATGAGGCATAACATCGATGAAAGACTCGATAACGCCATAAAAGACACAAAGTCTATTTTCGACTCTCACCTCCATCCTTCGCAAAAACTTAACGCCTATAAGATTTTTATCCACTCACGTCTCTCTTTCACTTTACGTAACTGCGAAATAGCTCACAATACGCTTGATTCTCATAAAGATAATATTATTAAATATAGAAAACCCCAAAAAGGGTTTGACCAAAAAATAAAAATGATAATAAAGACTTTTATAGGTGACAGAATTATTAATATTAATAATAACTTTTTATATGCCTCAACTAAAATGGGAGGCCTGGGGCTCACAGCTGCAATAGATGAATATCTGATACAGAGTATCATCCATCTCATTCGAGCCTTGAATTCATGTCGACCTTGGTTTCAGAAAACTAGTTCTTGATGAACTAGGCGGAATCTCGTGGAATGGGTAATATGGAAGCCGCATTCCTATGGGTCAATGACGAGATTTCAAAATCCTTTCCAACTTTTTCGTTCTTTGCAAAATTCCGCAAAGCATCCAATCGCCTTCGCATAAAATACGCCATACACACCAAAATAGTCTTGTTAGAAGACGAATACCAATTAGAGATAAAATATAAGGAACCGTATCAATTACTTCTCATCGTCTAACTTATCTGATCACATCCTCCGAACTTCATTCAATAATAAGCCTGATACACACCGAACGTTGGTGCCTTCTTACTTGTCAAGGACACATAGCCAAATCCATCTCTGATAGTACAACAGCAGACTACTTTATAAAACCGATACTCTAAACGACGCCCAATTTCTTTTCCTCTTAAGAGCACGAAACAATATTCTTAACCTAAAATTTACTCCACATAGAATCAAAGGCAATTTAGGCACTCTATGCAGACAATGTGGAGCCTTTCCTGAAACACAGGCCCACATATTCAATCATTGCCCTGTAAAAATAAATGCACGGAGAAATAAACACTCGCGTGTACTTGAAGCTGTCACTGACCTCCTGACCCAACTAAACTTCAAAATGGACATTGAAATCTGCCCCGAAGGTGTCAAAACAACTCTTAAACCTGACATAATAATTAAATCGTCCAGGAACTCCCTAATACATATCCTAGACATTAAAGTACCCTACGAAAATCGCGAAAACTTTAAAATAGCTAGGGATAATAACTTTGAAAAATATAAAAATATGGCACTTGAAATAGGCCACGCATATAAATGTAAAACCACAATTTCAGCACTTGTGGTAGGTACTCTTGGATCGTGGGATAAGGNCTCCAAAGTTATACATAATGTGGTTGTGAAATGACGGCTTTTCTCAATATAACTTCTCTGCATCCCTTTTGGGTTATAGTCGTTTTTTGGTTCAGATTCGAAATAGCGTTGTACTTGGTCGAAATTAATTGCACATTTTTATTTGTTGTTCCTCAATTTTGGCATGAATTATTTTTAAAAAATTGCTTACAATACCATTAACATTTCAGGGATTTGTTTGTTGTGGTTTGATGTCGAGATACTAACTCATGGCGATTTTTAAATCGTTTACGCCACCCTGATGAATGTTTGAAATTAATCCACTTGGAATTGTTTTCAGTATCTATCATTTTCAAACGTTCACAAACTTCTTGTGATTCTTGTTTAAAATTTTTTGTTCGAGTACCTGTAAATCTTTTTTCGCACCTTTTAGTTTTTAATGCTGCATTTATGGCACCATTTAACCCTTCATTTATATCTAGAACTAAACAGTTTTGAGCTGCAGATAAATCTTCCTCACAAAGTATATCGTCATCAACACCAGCGCATTGATTCTCTTTTTCGAATAACCGTATAAATATTTGGTTAGCACAGTGAATAATGTAGCCATTGATGATGAAGGCAAGCCCTGTGTAGATTTCAAAATCGCATCGGCTCTTACAAGATTTGCATCCCGTCTACCTATTGCTTCAACAGCTAATTTAACGGGCTGCAGTGACTGTAAACATTTGACAATATTGAAATGCTATTTTCATTCAGTAGAGTAGGTGAACCTAATACATTCAATGCCTTCCGAACTGAGTCAATAATTTTTAAAAATCTTTGTATCATGGTGACAATGCTGTTCCATCTTGTCTTCTAATCTAAAAGCAAACTCAGTTGTATCACATGTTTTTCTTTGACATGTTCTTGAAGTATGGAATTTCGTTTTGGTGATGATCTTTTAAAAAATTTTACAATATTTCTTACCATTTGCAATGCCTTTCTAATATCATCACGTTCACAATTTTGGGTTCTAGCATCATTTGGTTTAACATCACCGTCAGAGGCAAAAAGTTCATCAGAAATCGAGCTATATTTATTTTTACTGGTATCACTTTGATCATCATCATTTACAATATCATTTTCCGCTTTTTTATAAATTACATCAATAACAGCTAAATGATTATAACATAAGTGGTGAATATATTCCGATAATATTCCAAATCTTACCATGACGGCAGCACCATCCGTGGTCGACACGACTACATCAGATAAATTGATATCAAAATCTAGTAGCTTTGAATTCACCAAATCGTCTGTTTTTCAGATGTACAACTTCCTTCAATTGCCACTAATACTAAGTTTATATATTTAGTATCAAAATGAACATTTATATTGAGGTAGCGCCGGTTTCGTAAACTAGTCCATTCATCTAATGTAAGAATAAATTTACAACAAAGATCTTTATGCGATTGAATTTTTGCTACCACCTCACTTTTTGCAGACTTATAAAAGTCATGAATTAATTTCATTACTTTAGTTTTACCCTTTGGTAAAATATATTGCCGATCGTTAAGTGATTGGCGAATAAATTCGCTTTTGCAAATTCCATGGATTGAAAATTCATCAACAGCCGCAAGTCGTGCAACAATTTCTGCCATTTATTGCTTTCTAGTAAAGAATGATATTCTGTGAAGTTGGTTCTTAGATATTTTTGAAGGTTTTCCTACGTTGCTTGAACCAGTATCTTGATCGTCAACTGAATCTCGTTTCAACAGATTTATTTTATGAACATGTTGCAAATGTCTTATTAAACCACTAGTTGATGATCCTTTGCAACTTAATAAATTAATAAATTCATTAATAAATAAGAAAAATAAAATCTTAAACATGTGCGCCAACGAGATGTTGTTAGAATGAAATTTTGGCAGTTATGGCTTGTTATATATATACAATATTATATAAAATATGTGTAACTGTCAACATTTGGAAAGTTGCGTTTTATTAATGTACATAATGTACACCGGTTTGCACTGAATAAATGCATCTATAATGTAAAAATCAAATCAATACGTGTATAATAGATAAACATACAAACTTACCTACCTGTGATTTTTAGCGTTGCAGTAGGTAGTTAGGGGCCCGCGGGAACATTAGGGGGGTGGTAAAAAATGTTGCAACTTTTGATTGCATAATTTTTTCCGTAGACATTTTTTGATTACATAATTGTTGCCGTACGCTCCAATGTTTTTTTCTGGGATTTTCAATACAAAATCTTTTTTTCAATACAAAATGCCAAGGATAAGTCAGTATTATTTGGGTGGGTCTCCTTGGTCCTGAGAATTTCAATAGAAAAGGTGGTTTACATTAAAAAACGCATAGTAAATTTTTAAATTAAAGCAAATTATGGGTCTAAAATTTAAAAATAAAGTAAATGATGGGTTTAAAAATTAAATTTAAGTAAATCAAGGTTCAGATTTTTTTTGAATTATAGTCAATTATAGGCCTAAAAATTTTAAATTAAAGTTAAATAAGTAAATTAAAGTAATAATTTTTAATAATTAAATTAAAGTAAGATTTTTAAATTTATTTAAAAAAAGTTTGAAATTTTTTAATGAAAATTTTTATGAAATAATTTTTTTAAGTAATTTTAATAGAAATTTTAATGAAATATTTTTCACTGGTAATTTTTAATGGAAATTTTATTGAAATAATTTTTAAGATAATTTTTAATGAAAATTTTTATGAAATATTTTTTTAAGTAATTTTTTTTAATGAAATTTTTTATAGATTAAATTTTTTAGGATAATTTTTAATGAAAATATTTTTTATAGATTAATAATAATAATAATAATAATAATAATAATAATAATATCAACCAAATACTATACAACACATAAAAATTAACTAAACACATAAAAATAACTAGACACATAACAAAACATATAAACATTAACTAAACACATAAAAATAACTAGACACATAACAAACATAAAAATTTACCAAACAAATAAAAAGAACAAATGTAAAGATATAAACTTTTATTTAATAAAATCAGTCTTCATCAGATAAAATAATGTCATCAATATCAATATCATCTTCTCCAACATCTTCTTCATTAAATTCTTCCTCATCTTCTCCAACAACTTCCTCAATATCTTCTCCAACAACTTCTCCAACATTTAATTGACTTAATCTTACATGCCCATATGCTAAACTAGTATTTTTCCTCACCCAAACCCTTTTGTCATCTGCGTTAGTTAGTGCTATTTTAGTATTTTTAATTGTAAAAATTTGATGATTTTTGCTTGTTATTTTTGTCTGAGGAATCGAAAAAATTTGGTTAGTGTTATAACAATCCAGTTATGACTGATGTTTTATGTCACTACCTTTCAATGTTACACCTTTAGCCTTTTTTGTTTCCTCATCACCCAACAAGCTATAACATTTAGGTCTAAGAAAAACCCATTCCTTATATTTAAGACCTTTATTCTCGTCTTTGAACTTTCCAATGACAGAATCAAGGTTCTTACTATATAAGGAATGACAACTATTGTAATTGGAAGTATCTAATAAATTATCTCGAATCATTGCAGGTAAAAGAACCTCAAGTTTACAGTTAATGACTTCGAGGAAAAAAGAGTCTGTATCAGCTGCAACGATATTAATTTTACAACTAAACTCATTGCGAAATGATTCTAAATCCTTATATTGTAATTCATACATTCTAAGTTTAGATAGATCAAGTACAGACTGACCAATGTAACTTGGTCTATCTAAACATATAGAATCTGAATTCAATAATGCTGCAATTAAATTATCATCTATTTTAATAGATTTTTTAAAAGTTGGTTTTGATGAATATTTTACTAATTTACTGGCAGTAGTACAAAGACGAAGATTCATTCTTCTCTTTAAATTCTCTTCTGTTTTGCCGTATAAACTGTTATTTAACAATTTATAATAATTTTTGTCTAAATTATTTATGCTTTTTGATCTTAATTCTGTATTGGTATCTATGTATTTTTTAAAAATTGGAGATTGCTTAAATCTTACACCCCTATTTACACGAGTTACTTTAACACCAAGTTCCAAATATAATTTTAATAATTTCCAATGAATCACATAATTAGATTTTGGAAGATGAGTTAATAATAATTTTTCAACCTTAGACCCAGCAGGTTTCATTTTTTCAGCAGCTACAGGGAAATCATCCAACTTATCATGAAGCTCAGAAGGAATTACAAGATCAACTTCAAGAGTGTATCCAAAAGACAAAGATTCAAGATTTAAATTCCTACATTCATCCATTATTAAATCAAATTCATCAAGAACCCAACTAAATTCACCACAAGGTAATGGTTGACTTAAAGCCCAACCGTAAATATTATTAATATCTATATAAAGTAACTCAGTGTTTTCATCGGTTTTTACATAATGTTTATTTACAAAAGTAAGACCACCTCTTATTCCACCCTCATAAAAGTTAAACATTTCGTTTTCAGTTATCAGTTCAATCGGTTCATCTAAAGACATTAATGCAGAAGACCAAGACATACCAGGAATTCCGAAATAATTCAATGGTTCTAATCTATTATGAGCAATAGATTTCAAACGAAATTGTTGAAAGAAATCAGCCAAAAGAAAACAATCGAGTTTTAAGTATATCATCATGTAGTCTAATAAAGTTACGCAATTAGTTTCAACCCAAATCTCCTGAGCTTTTTCATACTCGAGTTCAGTGACACCTTCCCAGATTGGTGGTAATTCATAAGTAGTTTGGAGAATATCTAAAGATGTAGCGAAATTATAAGGAAAGATTCCTTTTTCAGAAACTATAGTGCCAGTAAAAACAGAATTAGTTAAAGGTAAAGTATTCAAAGTTTTGACTGCTTTAGCTAAAGAATCATTAACAAATTGATAAGAATCAATGAATCTTAAGCTAATTTTTCCTAAATGCGCAATCAAAGAAATAAATTTTTCAGTCGTTATTGGGATGCAACCTAAAGTCCAATTTTTAAATTTATTTAAACCATATTTAAGTATATGGTGCATATCGTATCCCTTCAAGTTGTGAAATACGATAGGCAAAATTTTATTTATTTTCCTATTTATGTTACATTTGCTACAAGCTGCACCCAAGTATTTAAATAAATTTTTTTAAATAAATTTAAAAATCTTACTTTAATTTAATTATTTAAAAATTATTACTTTAATTTACTTATTTAACTTTAATTTAAAATTTTTAGGCCTATAATTGACTATAATTCAAAAAAATCTGAACCTTGATTTACTTAAATTTAATTTTTAAACCCATCATTTACTTTATTTTTAAATTTTAGACCCATAATTTGCTTTAATTTAAAAATTTACTATGCGTTTTTTAATGTAAACCACCTTTTCTATTGAAATTCTCAGGACCAAGGAGACCCACCCAAATAATACTGACTTATCCTTGGCATTTTGTATTGAAAAAAAGATTTTGTATTGAAAATCCCAGAAAAAAACATTGGAGCGTACGGCAACAATTATGTAATCAAAAAATGTCTACGGAAAAAATTATGCAATCAAAAGTTGCAACATTTTTACCCCCCCCCCGCTATTGTTCCCGCGGTCCCCCAACTACCTACTCGTTGCAATGAATAAACGCATTTAATATAGAAAGTGGTAGAAAAAATAAACTGACACACAAAAACACAACACATAAAAAAATGCATGCAAATTTTCGATATGTAGAATCGTTGTAATGAATAAACGCACTATAATAAATCATTTACAGAGACTTTTAGAGACTTTTTAGAATAAAATGACCGATAAAATTTTGACAAAAATTCCGAAAACATTACTTTGAGTTCTATAGATAATAAAGACATTATTTCGTAAGATTTATCTTCATTTTTTAATAAATTTAATATTAGCTTTTTTAATAGAACATGACAAAATTCGACTAATTACTTTATTTATTTATAGTTAAAAATATATCTGACTTACAGTATATCGAAATAATTCCAAATAACTTCATAAAATCTCATAAAAATCCTAAAAACCTTGAAATTTAATTATAATTTATAATAAAATTGATGATAAAGTAATATTTAAGAGCTTGAATAGTGATGAATAGTGATAGCTTGAATAGGAGGAAGATAAGAAAGTTGTTGCGAAATTTAAATTTTAAGATACGATTATTATGAAAAAGTAAAATTAACAATTGTTGATAAAATTTCTAATGCATGATTCGATCAATTGTTGATCTTTGATCTAGAATTTATTGAAATTTTGATCCAAACGTTTCCTCAAACTTTATTACCTCATTAATAAGAAAAATACATTTCTATTAAACAAAATATCAAAAAGTCAGATGTGGAGGAAACTGAAATAAAAATAATGATTTCAGAAGATTTGAAAATATTTGAATACAAACATCTTTAATTATAAAATAATTGTATAAAATTATTTTTAACATGTATGATCACGAGTGTCTACCTGGGGAATCTAATTAGATTTAATAAAACAAATAATATAAACGTGCGTTAAGTAAACAGACTGTTTTTTGTTGTTCCCGCTAAATTTTTTATATACATAATAATTAGAGTATTATTTTTACTTAAAATAATAGTCACAAGGCTGTGTCAAAATATAGCCCTCTTTTTTGATCTTAAAAGCAAAATTATCACTGCAAAATGATAAATAAAGATTAAAGGTATGTTTAAAAATAATTTTGAAAACCTTTATTATCATCATCTGTTTGTCAGTTTGTAAACTTTCCTTACGAAATTACAATCATGTTTTTTGTCGGCACATAAATTGCAATTCTAGTATTATTATTTTGTAACACTTCATTGTCAACTTGAATGAAATTAATTTGCATAAAATTGATATTATTTTGGTTTTATACCGTCCCTTTCATAATCAAATGTTTCGTTTGGAATGAAAAAACAAGTTAAAAGTTCTAGCCAAACAATATAAATTATAGAATATTTGGTGTACGAAGAGACGTGTGTTGTCAGAAGTATAAAACATTTAAAATTACAATAAAATATTTTATATTTTGTAAAATGAAGAGATAAAACAGATTAGTTAAAAAATTTAGCGAAACTCTATATAAAAAAATATTATATTTTTAAGAAAATTATGACACATTATTGTCAGAAAATCAAGAGAGCACTTGGATCGGAAAGTTTAAAATGATATTGTCAAATTAATTTGTTTAAATATGAAGAGGGCAGATACAATGTCAAAATGTTAACGATTTGAAATTAAATTTTTTAATAATTTTTTTTTAAAAATCAGTTAAAAATGAAAATTGCTTATCATTAGAGACGATTTACAGATTTAATTACAATTGCTCCCAATATTATCGAATGACTTCAGAGATTTTTATAAAACATCTATCATTAGTTATATATTAAAATTTAATATATTTAAACAAAACAAAAATTTAAATTATCCAACTTTTCAATGAACTATAAAAATTGAATTTTATCAAGAGTCAAAAAGATAAGAAGAAAATTTGCTATAATGGAATATTCATATAAAATACATTTTAACAAATTCATACTTAGGAGAAATTTTGAATCGACAAACCAACCGATTCAATAACTAATCCAGTAAAACAAAAACATAAATTGGGATGCAAAATCCAACAGATTCATACTCAAGTGGGAGATATTTAAACAACTAATTGCAGTAGAAGTTAGGATTAGTAACATTTGTAGAAAAAAAGTATGAAATATTTACATACAAATTAGTGTGCTAGCAAAAAACATTCACTTTAATTAAAAAGCTTTTATGGACTTTATTAGCATAGTCTACAATTGTCTACAGAGGCTTTAATCAGTCTTGAATTTCATTTAATGGAACAGACTTGAAAGAGAAACTATGAGAAATTATAGTTTTTCTATACTTTGAATAGTGGCTTTGATGTTTGAACAGAAGTCTCGAATTGGTTAAAAATACAACAAAAATAAAACAAAAACCAAATAGATTTCAATTTGCATTTAAATAAATTTCAATAATTTGGATAATAATTTGTTATTTCAAAGCTTTAATTATGCAAATCATTTGTATCGAAATGGAATTTTTTACAATACCTGACATTTTGCCGATAATAATAATAATAATAATAATAATAATAATAATAATAATAATAATAATAATAATAATAATAATAATAATAATATTCGCAATTACAAAACTAAACAAAAATAAAATTTCAATTAATAGATAATATTACAATTAACATTTTTAATTTTGATTTGGAGTAATGATTTCCATAAATATATTTGATGAATTAGAAATTTTATTTTATTTTTGAAGATACGCGCTCAGTTTCAACATTGATATTAATAGAATTCATTTCTGATAAAAAAATGAATTTTGTACAATTTAAGATTATTTGATTAATTACAACTGCACTAATTATTCAGAATTTATTCGTAATATTTTTAGCGGAATTCTCTTCTGATACTTTGGATTCCAAACTCTTCAATTATATCTTTTGCAAAAACACACTCTTGGATCTAAAACAGCTTTTCTTCATAATCATCTTCCAAATGATATAAATCATTATATTTTTAATTACTATTTATTGCAATTTTATCCATATAAGTTATTAATATCTATATTTCAACAACTCACGGAACTGTCATTACTTAGTCTAAATTTACTATAAAAATAATCAGTAACTACTTTTTTATTTTATTAATTTTTTTAAATAATTTAATGTTTATATATTACTTTTTATGACATAGATTCAAATACCAAATCTCTTGTTGAAATAGGAACATTTGACATTTCTATTAAAATAGCTCATGTTAAAACTTTCTTTTCGCAAATGTGCTATTTTGAAGTACCCGAAACTGTTCTTAATATAATTCCTGGTCGACTGCTTGAATTCAAATCTAAAATGTCCTTCATTCCTATGCCTGAAGCTAACTTTCTTTTCTGTCATTTGGGTTTACAAACTGAGATCTAAATCGTTTGACTATTTACGTACTTCTGTTTTTGTTGACCTGGTCTCCTTATTAAATTTCTTTTATAGATATTAGAAGTTGTTCGATATTTTATCTTTTTCATATTATTCCTTATTAATTCCCTTTAGTTTATTAATAACTTCTTCATTTGACTTCTCTCCTCTTAAATTCTCCTTTAATTTTAATCTCATCTAAACCATGATTAAAATCAAACCTTATTTTACCAGTTTTTATATATTACCAAAATAAATATTTGAATTTCCGGTAGCGGTAAAGAATGAGGGGTCAATTAAATATTAATTAATCAATATTTCAAAAATATTTTAAAATATTAAAAATTAAAAATTAAAAATAAAAGACCTGAAAAAAAATTTATTACGTACATAAAATTAATCATATAATTTTAATAATTGAAGAATAAATTCAAGCCTTTTATTAGAGGATTTGCATCCATCCTTTTTTTAAATATGTAATTTTTGATGTGCATATTTTATCTTTCCAAACCCAAATTTAGCAGTGTTTTTTTAGATTTTGTCTTTGACATTGTTGAAATGATATAAATAAGTATTTAAATACAGAACAATTTTTCATTCTCTTTTCCACTGATCATTTTCTCAATATCGTTCATAATTATTATTTTAGATTATTGATCAATATTTTAATTATATTTAACACGAATTTTCACTTCAGCCTTTATCAAGCATTATTTAATCAAACTATGTCCATTTATTAGATCTGGAAATGAAAATTGAATATAAATTGTGTTAAATTAATTATATTGATTAATTATTTATGATTTTAAAATTATTAAAAAAAATAAAAAGAATTTGTTAATTAAATCATTATTAGAAATTGTATAGATCTAGAGAAATTTAATGTTAATGAAAAGGATATACATATATTTTTTATATATTTTTTACTGATGAAGCGAGTAAAGTTATACGCTATAAAAACAAATCAAAGTGTAACATAATACACCATTATACACGTGACATCTATGACCTCTATGTAGTTTTGTGCCACCCCCAAAAGCAAATGATTTATAAATATAATTTAAATAATGAATTTTTTTCTAGTCTTATAATTTCTTATATTATAATACAATTTTAAATAAAATTAATCGCAAATAAAAATAATCGTTTTCTTATATCGACATCTAGAAAATTATCATATTTATTTTTGGTTTCACCTTTGTTCTTTTTTTAATTCAAAAATTTTATATTAATAATTGTACGATCAAAACAATATTTAAGGTACATGATATTTCGGCAGACTTTATCAAGTGTATTTTTCAATCGTTTGACGATATTAGTAAAACCATACGTTTAAAGAATATAATAATAAAAATATGGAAAAAACAAATGAAACTTAATAACAATGTTTAAACTTTTCGAAAGTTTTTATGAACAAATTATCAATTTTTCTAAATTGATAACGTATTTAACTGGAACAAAATTTTAATATATATTCCAAAGAAATTAATTCCAACTACTCACGTCTGTGTGAGCACATTGACTAGGCAAATGGCGAAAACAAAATTCAAATTTTCAACCAGGTCCTTCTACCTCTTTTCATTTCGAGGGAAAATGGAAAATCGTAAATTTTATTAACTAAAAAAAATAATATTTTAATAGAATCAGAACATGACAAAAATTCGATTAATTGATGCTTTCGAAAATGGCGAAGATCACAATGAATTTGAAAGATTAGTGAGAATATATTAAAAAAATAAATGTGTTTGGTAATTACTTTCATTTAATAAATAATTCAAAATTAATCTGACCAAGATTATATCAAAATAATTCTAAAATAAATTTCATAAAATTCCTTAAAAAACCTGAAAATTAATTAAAACTAATTTATAATACAAATGATGACTAAAAGTAATATTTGAATAATGATCTCATAATCACATAAAATCAAAATTCAAGCCTTAAAATATACTTAAAATTAAAAAATCCACATGATAGTCATTTCTAAAATTGAATAAATAAAGTTAAAAACTTCATTTTCTCATAAATTGTGAGTCACCTACAGCAGGTGTGCCCATCAACATGTATTATATAAACTTCTACATTTCGGAATTAGGTATAGTTGATTTTTATAATTTAGGATTTGGGTTTTATCTTTGGAAGATTTTGATTTTGAGTATTTGAGTTTCTTGATTTTATTCGTATTTTTCGGTTTTGGTTTATTTGATCAAAAATTTCAAATTGCGCTGAAAAGCTTGAATTTGTGGAATTTATTTCTTTTATTTCAAATATTTGGTTAAAACGAAAACGAAAAAAGATATCACTTTGGTTATTGATAATTGGATCAAAAATGTGCAAAGCTGTTTTTGCTGGTAATGAGCTGTGTCTGTCCATTATTGGTCAACCAAGTCATCAAGGAGTTATGGTTCGAATTGGTCAAACAGATGGTGGAATACATACTATGTCAATTTATCAAGATTATACATTGCCTAATATAATTTGCAGAATGGAGTTGACTGGGAGAGAATTGACAGAGTATTTGATGAAATTTAAACACAATAGTATTAATAGTATCATCAAGCCAATAAAAACAATTTAAAGTGAAATTTTAAACTTTATATTGCAAAATGAATGAAAAATGAGTTGCGTCCTGTACTGAATCAACAACGGAAGGATATAAATATATTGTTTATTTTGATAGTATCTTTCATTTGCCGCCTAGGTACATAAACACCCTCGCATTCCAGTGCGTCACATAGTAATATCTTATTTTAGAAAGCAACTTGATTATTCAAATTGCTTTCTGAACAAAAGTATACATTCGAACTCCTTGCGCATTAAACTGAAAAATGCACATAGTTATTCAATATAAATAAAATAAATTCCTCCTAAATATAAACATCAAAACGAAATATATATATTTACACAGTAATGTTTACAGAACAATGTCGATTTGGATCACATATATAATTCACACGAATGTAGAGGTAACATAGGATTGAGGAGAGTAACAATTCGAGCTGTTTGCTGACACTGTTGAAACGATGATTTTTTCTTGTGAAGGAATTGTAAATTTATCATTTTTACCATCTATAGATGTACTGTACGCCATATTGTCTAGACTTTCCTTTGAATCTCGATATTGTAATTGAGAATTCGATTGATGAAGCAGAATCTTTGATTTTGTACTTGGAGTCTGTAAATTATTTACCATGATTTGCATTGGATTTGTTGATGAAGAGGTCTCAGAAGGATTTTTATAATTGAAATAGTTTGTCATGTTGAAATTATTGTCTTTCAAATAATCAATTTGCAATTTCGGTAAAGAATTGGGATAAAGGACATTATATTGGCCCTCTTTCATCCACATTAAATGAGTGTAATTTTCGTTCGGAGAGGAATGCATGCCTAAATTCCAAAAAAATTATTATTATTATTATTATTATTATTATTATTATTATTATTATTATTATTATTATTATTATTATTATTATTATTATTATTATTATTATTATTATTATTATTATTATTATTATTATTATTATTATTATTGTTGTTGCAAGATGTATTTTAAGATATTATTATATATTCGTATGTTTATGGTATCTTGAAATTATACAATTATATTGCTCGGAATATTATTCATATTTAGTTAAATTCTACACATATATGATATTGGAAAATTGTTTTTGTTTAAATAATATTTTTGAAACGACTTATGAATAAAGTTAAATATTCTTCTAATATGGTGACCACGTCGATGGTTCAATTTATTCGACCACCTGAAACATTTGAAGTTGGTAATGACGTGGACAAAATTATAGAAGAAACAGACAAATCTTTTTAACTTAAGGAAACATCGGAAGATCACAGAGAGCCATTTATCAAGGCGTTCTTATCGAAGAGGATATGATTCGATTACGATTATTTTAAAGAAAATCGAAAAGTTAATAATAAATGTAGTTCGATATAACCTGATAGAAGATGTTCTGAAAGTATTTTTAATTCAAAATATCATTGAAGATAATGAAACAAAAAATGCTTTGAAATTACAAGGCTTGAGAATCTTAGAAGAAATGAAACAAATTTCAAATTGGATGTAATAAAAAAAATAGAACATGAAAATATTTCTGCTATTCAATACGTGTCGAAAAATTATACAAAAGCTGCAAAGGTTAAATGAAGGCCAAAAACAAGTCAGGTGAATGGAAGAAATGAACAAAACCTTTATACTAGACAACCGAAATATAAATCACAGGGATCTCCAAATTGACAACAAACAAATGAGTTTAGAGAAAAACGATAATGGATTTCAAGAAATTCTAATCAATATAATAGAAGGAATTCATATTCAAATCCTAATATTCGTCCAAGAAGATGCTGGTCTTCAAGAGAAGTAGGTTACCTACTATCAGAATGTCCAAATGTTCAATGCAATCANCATCAACGAATAAATGAATTTCCAAAATAATATAATAAAATAAGTTATAAATGCACTTAAAATTGTTTGTAATGAAAGACTATATTTGACAGACTATTAACATTTCTATCGACAGAAAGACAATTATATATTATTATATTTCTTAGGTAAATTTTGTAAAATACTTTTCTACAATGTGACGCCTTCCAAGAGGTTCCTGGCTGTACGACGAAGATGGAAAATCATTTTGGTAATATATATAAATTTTAATTATTTGTTGAAAGACAGTCATATAAACAGATCCAACCAGAGAAATCCTACAAAGACGTACCGTTATTTGACAGAAAAAAACTAAAAGTAAGAATTACAAAGAGTTTATCAATTTGAATAATTTATTACAAAACATTTTATTAATAGAAATTTATTATAATTATCTGGTTATATCCGAAAAGACATTTGAAATATTTTCGTTCAAAAGGAATTCTGAAAGAGACTAAATAATAATAAAAAGAGTCCAATAATGTCTTTAGCACGTAACTTATTCCTGAAATTTGAAAAATATCAATTTGAGGTTGAAGGGAGATTTTCAATAATGAACTATGAGAACCGGAACTTTAAGACTGAAATTATTATTTTTGTTATTAGAATAAATCCTTTGAATAACATTAATAAAAAATGACAACTTATATAAAAATTTGAAAAAAAAGACGATGATAATAGTCAGTTACATGAAAATTAAGAAAATTTAAATTATGTAAATTTTCCATAATATGAACTTTGTTTAAATGTATAATATAATTTTTAATTACGTATAAATAAAACGATTACTATTTGGAAAAAAATTAAAATTGCTTTAATTTTAATTAGATATTTAAAGTAAATGAATTAAATGATAATAAAAAATAATAATTATTATTATTAATAATTATTATTATAATAATAACAACAATAATAATGAAATATATAAATAAATAACAAAATGACAATTTAAAAAAATATTTTGACTATTTATTTATATTGTTTCATTTTGTTTTATTCGTTATTGAATTTAATAACAGAAATTTTTTAAAAGCTTTTCAAGTGACAAATGAAGAATGAAAAACATTATCTTAAAAACCATAGATATTATTATTATAATATTCAATAAATTGCACCTGTCATTTCACAGAGGTTGGGATCGAGTAATTCATCGTTGCATTTCTTTTCGTTCTGAAATTAAAAGAAAAGTAAAATTTCTGCAATATTATTGATAATAATAATGTGCATTATTTAATTTGATTCAAAGAATGTTCAATTATTAATTGTTTTATGGAATTTATTTTAAATAAATATTTTTTTTATAAATACGATAATTATGGCATTGAATTATAATTGAATTTTGTAAATGCCTAATGAAATAATTGAAAATAAATAAATTTCTTTTTTAAATTATATTGTAATTAAAAGATTATTTATTTGATTTGTAATCTTTCAAAAAATACGATACATATGAAGTAGCTCAAAGATTTTAGACATGAAAAAAATACATTGGAAAACATTGATTTAAAAGATTTTTAATATAAAAATTGTACTTCCCATCTATCCTTTATCATTGGTTCTTGTCTGGCATAACCTGTCATTACCAAGGTTATTATCATTGCGTAATCGCAAATCAAATATATTTACATGTCCAACTTTAGCTAACTACTGAGTAAGATACTCAGTTTATTATTAAATATTATAATTTCTCATTTCAAAAATAACAGTAATAATAATTATTGTTATAATAATAATTATTATCATTTATTATTATTATTATTATTATTATTATTATTATTATTATTATTATTATTATTATTATTATTATTATTATTATTATTATTATTATTATTATTATTATTATTATTATTATTATTATTATTATTATTATTATTATTATTATTATTATTATTATTATTATTATTATTATTATTATTATTATTATTATTATTATTATTATTATTATTATTATTGGAAAATTTTATGTTTAATATTTAAACAGAATATTATTCTTATGACCATTTAATTAATTAAAAATGGATCTAAATCATCCACTTATCCCAGCAGCATGATAAATTTTATGCTTTTCTGTGTATTGTAAATCATGTCAATAAAAATCCAATTTCTAGCTTTTATAATTAAAAATAAGATAAATTTATTTTTCAAATAATTTCTAGACAAATTTTAAAATTTGAGATTTGTTGATAATTGTTTGAAATTTATTCGTGGATAATTATTTGTTTTTTTTATAATTTCACTCAAAAGTAAATTTTTTAATTTCTAAAATCAATTAATAAATTGATTTTTATTTAATTAAAGAAATTAATTTTTTATCGATATTTATCGATTAATTGTTTGTTTTGAATTTTATAATTTGAAAATTTTGATATTTTAATTATGTAAATAATTTCGTTGATTTAAGAGATTTAGCTTAGCTGTCTTGAATTAAAAATAAATAATTTTTTTTAAACATTTTTTAAAAAATTAATTTAATTTTTTGAATTTATTACAATTGCAAATATTTTAAAAAAAATTTATAATAAAATTAAAGTATAATTTTAATTTAGCAAAACAATTGACTTTTTATTTAATCAAAATTAATAAATAATATAGATACAAAGCAAATAAAATTACAAAATCAAATTTGAAAAAAAAATAATTCAAAAATTGTTTTCTTTGTTAGGAAATATTTTCCCAGTAAAAAGAAAATGATTTTCAGACTCGGAGTCTTAATTAAAACAACTAAAACTCAGAATTCTTTTGAATATTAAAAGAAATTTTTATTGTTTTTAATTTTAGCTCTTTAATGATATTTCAACTGTAAACGATAAGCACTTACTGAAACCGATGATTCTTTTGTAATGTAATTTTTGCGAATTCTCGAGTTAGTTTTCTCCAGTGAATAATCTGAAAATATTTTAGTCACATTCTTTATAAAAATTTTCAGTCGCAAAATTATAAAATAGATCGATATTATCATTTCTGCAAATCTTTTTTTCCTATGATTTATTTTCTCGATAATTATCTATTGTGAAGGATATTAATTTAAACAAAAAATGATTTAATTGATTTTTTTCAATAAATGAATAATTAATAAATCAGTAATCATTTGTGTATTAATCAACAATCAACAATAAATAAATAAAATCAGTTGATGTAAATTTATTTATAAAATTAAAAGAAGTCAATACGGATGAGAAAAAGATGCAATGAACTGTAAAGTAGGTTTAACGCGGATTTTAATTCAAATATGTAATTTATTTATCTAAATATGTTATTATCAAACACTATGAGATTTATTCTATAAAAAATGGTAACATATATAAATTTATGGTATTGTGAAATTAATGTTGAATAAGACATCTCTTAGAAAATTTATAAATAAATAATAAATAATTCAAATGCTGAAAGGAGTTTATGTAAAAAAGGTTTTTCAGCGGAAGTTATTTTAAAAATAACACTTAAAAAGACAATGCCCGAAAATTTGTGTTAAATAGAAAAGACATTGATCCAAAATTAAATTAGAAATAAAGATAAATGAAAATAAAGGTAAACATAGATTGAAAAAGCCCAAAAAATAACATTTGCAATTAGCATGACCCATTAGTGACGATTTAGATATATCTGTCTAAGTAAATATCGAGGATACCATGACAAATATTTTTGTAAATTTTTCTTCTGGATTTTAATGATTTTAAACATTAATATATCAGCTAGATAATACATGAAAGAACTTAATTATAGATGATACCCAACAAACCTTATTCAATTAATTATTCAATCATATTTTTATTCTTATTAACTGTTTTTATAATGAATAACATCTAATATCCATCAATTTCAAAATTAGTTTCCCTTAATCCATTCTATGGATCACTCAGCAAATTATTCACCGACCTGCACGAAACATGTGAAAAAATTCAATATTTTGTTTTCAAGCAAAATTATATAATATTTATTCATTTTAATAATTATTTTAGAAATATATTCTGTATGGCCAGAGTATGTTCAAATGGTGTTCATTAATTTAAAACACTTGAAAATTCAAAATTTATTATTATTAACAGTATTAAAACAAGAGGATTATTTTATGTCAACAATATTTTGAACAAGAAAACATTAAACATTTTAATCTACAAACATTCTGATATTTTAAATGACATATTTATATTATAATTATATTTACATTTAAATTATTAATATATTATTTACAATTATTATTTACAGATAGTGCTTACAAAAAATATAATGTCAATTGAAAAGTAATCAGAGGAGAAAATTAAAAGAAATTCTTATAATAATATAGTACTTACTAAATAATAAATTAGTTAATATACAATTTTTAAATTACATGTCTAATTTAACTTATCCTTTAGTCATACGATTTTATGATACTCTTCAAATTTATATGGAATGTAATTATAAAAAAATTATATTTTTTGTTTAATCTTAATAAAATTTATTCATACGAAATATGAATTGTCAAAATACCCTTCATGATATCTTTAATTTTGTTATTATCATTTTCAGTATCCTGAGGTTTTTTTAATTATTTATTTTCTCATTTTCACTGGATAAATATTCAAAATATTTTTATAATAATTCATTCGATCTTTTGGTACTTTTATTTTAGTGTTGATGATATCTCATTTTAAAAATTTCATGTAGGAAATCAAAGCGACCATTTATTTACAACTTTTAAAAAATTCTAATTGACTTAATGTTTTAAACAATATGTCAGTTTTTATAATTTTTAATATACAAAGATTTTCAATTTTCTTCTGTTTACACT
Source organism: Schmidtea polychroa (assembly GCA_959609185.1). Classification (NCBI taxonomy): domain Eukaryota; kingdom Metazoa; phylum Platyhelminthes; order Tricladida; family Dugesiidae; genus Schmidtea; species Schmidtea polychroa. The sequence goes on along the minus strand of CAUHTR010007402.1, from coordinate 95,076 downwards.
TTACGAGGATATTTAAGAGATCTCCATGATGTGATTCAATAAAAGTTTATACATAACTACAATTTTTATTTTGCAGATCTGGACCCGA
>CAUHTR010007402.1:0-94888 GCA_959609185.1 Schmidtea polychroa | reverse complement strand
TTTTCATAAACACCAATATTCTTCCATTGAAATTAATTTAGAAGCTAAATAATAATAGCCACTAAAGATCAAAATTCACTAAATTTTCTACAAATATTTCCTCAAATACTGTGAGAGATATATATGGATTGATCATCCAATTCTTCATGCGATTCAACCAATCTTTTCAAGCATAACAGCAACTAAATTCAATATATCTACAATCATTTTCAAGTAATTTAAGTTAACTGGTTCTTAGCTTATGTTTCTTTAAGTTCATCAATGTTAAATATTCTTCAAGAAAATTATTGAAAAAATTATTTAGTCAAATATATACAAAGTTATCATCAAAAATTTATTCTATCACTTAATTATTAATCTATTTGTCATGAAATTAATTTTATTTAAAAACTATCATAATACAACTAATTATCAAGAATTATTAACTTTATCATTAATTTATCCCATTAAAACTTTTAATCAGTCAACATGAACTTCTTCAAATTATTTCAATATCCTCATAAAATTTATCCTATCACTTGATTTACTGTAGACACTTTAATTATTACCTCATTGACAATATGTTTTTATTTAAATAAAAATTAAAAAACAAGTCATTAAAAATACCATCCAATTATGCAAGAAATTTAAATTAATTTATCTTAGAACTAACTTTAAATTTTAAATATTCTTTCAAAATCAACATGAAATTCACAAAAATGATAGAAATTCTAAATGATTAGAAAATTACAAAAAATTCTGGAAATCCCACAAAAACCGATAAAATTCACAAAAATTATAGCAATCCGCAAAAATAATAGAAAAATTAAAAAAATGATGGAAATTCATAAAAATGATAGAAATTTACCTTGAATATTTTACTAAAACCATCAACTCTAAAAATTATAATGAATGCCTTTACAAATTGCCTAAATAATCATTTCAAATAAAAGCATAAAAGTACCCTTGGCGACAGTTGAATGTGAGTAGTACCCTTGTGAGCATACCCATGGGGACAGAATATTTTGTCCGGATCAACTCAGAGGATATATTAATTAACTCATTCAAATTTTTCATGAATCAGTGAAATACATAAATTTCGATAAAAATTCTAAGTGGTAAGCAATGTAAATGAAATATTCCTTTAAACTTTGATAAAATTAACAATGAAGGTGTAAGAATCTTCTTAGAGTGAGGAAATTATTCATTACTCGATTGATAAATTCAAATGGGTGGAAAATAATTGTGTAGAATAATTCATTAATGGATCTTGAATTGGGCATAGTAGAAAATAGGTTGTAAGAATGGAAATATATTATTGAAATTTATTTAAAATTTTTCATAAATTTTAATAAAAGAAACTTTTAAAAACAAATATTTTGTGGGGATTTTTTAAGTGAAATAATTAATCAAAATCGGCGGATATAATTGATTAAATATCGGAGTGGGGGGGGGGGATATTAGTGATTTAAAAATGGAAACTCAATCAGGGGGATACAAATGATTAAATAGTGGAAATCGGGGGGATATTAGTGATAATAATTAGTGGAATATTGAGAATTGGTGGAATATAAGTGTAGAAGGAATATGTAATTAAACTAGTTTATTACATAACAATACGACGTTTCTATTTTTATTACGTAACAAGCTGTGAATGGTATTTGCTTACGAAAATATGGAATAGGTCATTTTTTTTTAATTTTTTGACTAAAATAAATTCTAAAATAATATCAATTTATTACTAAAATGTTTCATTTGCATTATGTATTTTCATAAACAATTATCATACATAAAGAAAATAATATATATATTACCCTTTTCATTCAAAATAAGTTAAATATCAAATATATTCTTAGAATATACAATCAAAATTAAATTTTAAAAATATAAATTTTATAAGTTTTTCAAATTCTCGGATAATGTAATCAGAAATTAATCTATTACCAATATAGACTTTATCTTATTGATGGAATAAGACAATTGAAATAAGAAAGTTTTTTTGTTGAATAGTACTTGTAATAATAGCTATATATTATTAAATTTACTATTCTACAACAAATATTTCGAAACAATATCATAAATGAATGATATTACTCTGTCAAACAAAAATCAAGTAACAAATGTACTTCAATACAACTAAATTAAATCAATCAATTTAATACTTTAATTTAAAAATAAAAATTTTATAAGTAATGTAATCAGTGTATTAACAGTTCGAGACTTTTTAAACTTAGTGACTTTTTAGTGACTTAGGACTTAAATTTTTTTTAGTCCTTAATTTTGTAATAAAGCTATTTATTATCAATTTTTTTTTTTTACTATTTACATTTACACTATTATTTCATATTTAGAAAAAAAAAAAACCTTAATATTGAATATGACACTTCAAAATCACAAGAAGTTAATACTCATATATGTCCACCAAATACAATCAAAATTAAATACTGTCAACTAAATTTTAAAGTAAAGTTTATTCTCTGGTAAATGTCAACAAAGATATTAATTTATTAATCATTATAACCCTTTATTCCATTATTCTTGGAATAGAAACAATAGACTGATATTCAAAATATGTACAATTTAAAAATAGTAATTAAAATTAAAATTATACTAGGTAAATGTTTGTGAATTGATGGTAAAAAATACCATTCCACAGCTTGTGACGTAATCAATAGGACAGAAGCTTGTTTGTAATAAACTAGTTTAAATTACATATCCTTCTAACTTATATTCCACCAATTCTCAATATTCCACTAATTATTATCACTAATATCCCCCGATTTCCACTATTTAATCATTTTTATCTCTCCTGATTTTCCATTTTTTTTAAATCACTAATATCCCCCCCCACTCCGATATTTAATCAATTATATTCCTGCGATTTTGATTATAATTATTCACTGAAAACCATTCCCCCCCCCCACAAATATTTGTTTTAAAGTTTTCTTTTATTAAATTTATGAAATAATTTTAAATAAATGATTCAATTAATATATTTCCATTCTTATCAACCCTGTTTTCTTATCTATGCCCATTCAATGATCCATTAATAATTTATTCTACCAATTATTTTCACCCATTTGAATTTATCATCGAGTAATGAATAATTTTCCTCCTCACTCTAATGAAGATTCTTAACACCTTCATTGTTAATTTTATCAAAGTTTAAAGAATATTTCATTTTACTTGCTTACCACTTTAGAATTTTTATCGAAATTTATGATAATTTCACTGATTCAATGATAAATTTGAATGAGTTAATTATATATACTCTGAGTTTATCCGACAAAATATTTCTGTCCCCCTATGGTTATTGCTCACAGGGTACTACTCACATTCAACAGTCAACATGTCGCAAGGGTACTTTTAATGCTTATATTTGAATGATTATTTAGGCAAATTTGTTAAAGGCATTCATTGATAATTTTTCGAGTTATGGTTTTAGTAAATATTCAAGTAAATTTCTCTATCATTTTTTATGAATTTCCATCATTTTTTGTAATTTTCTATATTTTTTTACAGGATTGCCCATATAATTTTTGTGAATTTTATCCGTTTTTTTTTTTGTGGATTTCCAATCATTTTTTTTGATACTGTGTCTTCTTATACATTTTTATGAATTTCTATCATTTTTGTGAATTTCATGTTGATTGAAAGAATATTTAAAAATTTAAAGTTAGTTCTAAGATAAATTTAATTAATTTCTTGATAATTGGATGTATTTTTATTGACTTGTTTTTTAATTTTAAATAAAAATTATTTTCAATGAGGTTAATAATTAAAGTTTGTACAATAATCAAGTGATAGGATAAATTTTTATGAGGATATTGAATAATTTTCTAAGAATTTCATGTTGACTGATTAAAGTTTTAATGGTGATAAATTTAATTGATAAATTTAATTAATTTCTTGATAATTAGTTGTATTTTATTGAATAGTTTTTAAATAAAATTAATTTCATGACAATTAGATTAATAATTAAGTGATAGAATAAATTTTTGATGACTAACTTTGTAATATATTTGACTAAATAATTTTTTCAATAATTTTCTAAGAATATTTACACATTGATGAACTTAAGAAACATAAGCTAAGAAACCAGTTAACTTTAAATTTACTTGAAAATGATTGTAGAATATACTGAAATTTAGTTTGCTGTTATTGCTTGAAAATGATTGGTTGAATCGATGAAGAATTATGATCAATCCAATATTATATCATCTCCAGTATTTGATGGTAAATATTTGTAGAAAATTTAGTGAATTTTGATCTTTTAGTGGGCTCTTATTATTTAGCTTCTAAATTATTTCAATGGAAGAATATTTGGTGTTTATGAAAATTCATATTTTTTGAAGAATTCTTTAAGGATTTTAAGAGGATTGACTGAATTAAAGGAGAATTCAAGTGGGTAGAATTGAGGGATATATTTGGTTAGATGTTTAAAGAGGTAGAAATATTTAATGAGAGATCGATTAAGAGGGAAAATATGATCTTTTAAGGGGGATATAATCGGTTAGATTTAATGAGGAGATCGGTTAAGATGGGAATATATCATTGTAAGGGAGATATAGTCGATTGAATTTAATGAAGAATGGGTTAAGATGGGAATATATGATATTTTGAGGCGATATAGTCGGTTAGATTTAATGAGAGATCGGATAAGGTGGGAATATATGATCTTTTAAGGGGATATAGTCGATTTAATTTAATTAAGGATGGGTTAAGATGGGAATATATCATTGTAAGGGAGATGTTGGTAAAATATCAATGTTTTAAGGGAAATGTCAATACATTAGTCAGTTATGAATCAATATTAATGTGAAATTATATCGTTTTATTAGGTTGTGATTAATTCATTGTATATTAATTAGACTTATGTTTTATTAAGTAGGGTTAATGATCGATTTACTTGGTTTTGACAATGAAATCTTTACAGATAATTGGGATTGATATCAACTTTAAATTATTTTTATCTTTATTTAGGTGGAGAATGACAAAAGTTTAGAAATATGGACTTAAAACATCGACAACAACTAAATAAAATTGATCTTTATTGGAAGAAATATATCGATTGATTTTAATTAGTAATTAAATCGGTTGAATATCGGTAAAAATGATCATTTGAAGAAATATATTTTATTGAATGGATAAATTTAATCTTTCAATGGGACCTAGTCAGTTATATTTATTTTAAATTTCGAGTAGTAATTTACAAATATTTACAGTGATTAACAAAAATTTAATTATAACCGGTTTTATCATTAGATTTTATAAATTATTTAGGGTTAATGACCAAATTATTTTACATGTTTTATAGGGAAATATTCGTGATAATAGGAATTAAAGTTAGAATTATAGTCATTTAAATGATTTTAAGGAATCTTATTAGTCTGAGGGGAATATATGATCTTTTAAGGGTAATTATCATTAAAATATCAATCTTTAAGGATAGAGTTATTTCAATGAAATTTGATGCTTTTTAGATGATATTTGTAATAATACGAATTAAGGGTTGAAATATAGTCATTTAAGGGATTTTAATGAATCTTGTTAGTTTGAGGTGAATATATGATCTTTAACAAGTACTTATCGATAAGATACTAATCTTTAAACATAGAGATATTTCAGGGAAATTTGATGCTTTTAGATGTTTTTATTAGAGAATTCGCTTGAATATACCAATTATTGTCATTTAAATGAATTTTCTGGTTTGTTAGTTTTCTAGTCTCTTTTGAAATTTAATGATAATTATTGTTATTGTAGATTGCTGACTTTGATAATTGTAATGAATTTATACTGATTTTTTGAATATTTTGAGCATTCAGTCAATCAATTTGAGTACATGTTTTATTTTAAAAAAAAAATAATTAAAATTAATTTATTTCAATTAATTTATTCAATCTAAATCAATTATCTACTAAATCTTATCTTATTAATTTATTATCTTAGTTGATTCAACTTGAATGATCAGTATTTTTATTTACTATCCAGTATCTTACAAATCTTGCAAATCTTGATTCAAATTTAATGTTCTTTCTTGTCTATTAATTATATTTTTTATTTAGTATATTTTGAATAATTTAAATTTTTACAATAATTTAATCAATTTTTACCTAGAGTTCAATTAATTTTCCATCTAATTTTTCAAGTGATGAGTATTTGCTTTTAAAGATCAATTTGTTAGTACATAGTTGTTGGTTGTAAGTAGTTGGTTGACTTTTTAGATTTTGATAAGAAGATAGTGTATGCGATGAAGAATATTTTGTATTTAATTGCTATTATTTTTATGTGTTGTTAGTTGATTGTTGGTACTTGGTATCTTGTATTTGGTAGCTGGTACAGTGTTGTTATATAGTTGTAGGTTGATAATGCTTAGTAGCTGGTTGTTGTGGGTTGTAAGTGTTTAGTATTTAGTTGTTTGAGACCTGGTTGTTAGTACTTAGTTGTTAGTACATGGGTAGGTGGTGGTTGAGTGTTACCAATACCCTTACGACTAGTACCTTTACGACTAATACCCTTACGACCAGTACCCTTACGACCTGTACCCTTAGGGGGTCAAAACATCCTGTCGGATAAACTCAGAGTATATATAATAAAACTGATCAACAATAAGTATTTATTTACTTTGCAATAATAAGTCAGTAGTAATCAATTAAAAGAAAAATGTTTTGTAAATTAGAATTCATTAGTCCTTCATTGTAATTTAAATTATTTCGAATTTCACGTGGTGTTTTAAAGTGATTGAGTTGTGGTATACAATTCATAAAATACAATAAAGGATATTTAGTTGATTGTAAGTAGTTAGTTGTAAGTATGTGGTTGTTTGAGAGTTAGTTAGTACTTGGGATCATGTTGAAAGTATTTATTTGTTAGCACCTAGTTAAAAATAATCAGTAAACACTTGTTGGTAACTGTTGAATTATTATTATTATTATTTTTATTATTATTATTATTATTATTATTATTATTATTATTATTATTATTATTATTATATCCATTTAAATTTTCATTAAAAAATTCCAATTCTCAAACACCTTCTATTATTTTCTAATTAAATTTTAAATCTTACTTTAATTTACTTTAATTTACTTATTTAAAATTTTTTACCATTGATTACTTAATTTAAAAATTATTACTTTAATTTACTTATTTAGCTTTAATTTAAAATTTTGAACCTTAATTTACTTATTTAAAATTTTTAACTTTAATTTACTTATCCTTAATTTACCTAATTATTCTTTATTTCTTAATTTTACACCATAATTTACTTAACAACTAAATATAATCCTTATTTTCATATTTAACCAATAATTTCATGTGGTCATTGATTAATTGACGAAGATTTGCATCTAAAATTAACATTGGAAATCCCAGAAAATCTTCATCTTAAATTGACTTTAACTTTAATATTTTAGACCATTGATTACTTAATTTTAAAATTAGACATTAATTTACTTATTTAACCAATAATTTCATGTGGTCATCTGGTTGTAAGTACTAGGTATCTAGTTGTTATTACTTGGTTGATGATGCTTAGTACCTGGTTGTTGACGGCTGTGAGTAGTAGGTATCTGGTACCTAGTTGGTTGCTATCAGGTAACTGGTTGTTAGTAACTAGTTGTAAGTATTTGGTATCAGGTAACTGGTTGGTTGGTTGTTTTTGGTTGTTAGTATCTAGTTGTAGGTATCAGGTAACTGGTTGTTAGTAACTAGTTGTAGGTTGTAGGTGGTTGGTAATGCTTAGTAGCTGGTTGTTGTTGGTTGTGAGTACTCGGTATCTGGTACCTAGTTGGTTGGTTGTTGTTGGTTGTGAGTACTCGGTATCTGGTACCTAGTTAGTTGGTTGTTTTTGGTTGTATGTACTTGGTAACAGGTAACTGGTTGTTAGTAACTAGTTGTAGGTTGTAAGTGTTTGGTATTTAGTTGACAGTGCTTAGTACTTGGTTGTTGTTGGTTGTTGGTACTTGGTAGGTGGTAGCTAGTTGTTAGCTGGTTGTTGTTGGTTGAATGTACTTGGTAGGTGGTAGCTAGTTGGTTGTAGGTATCTAGTTGTAGGTATCTGGTTGGTTGCTTGTTTTTATTGTTAGTACTTGGTATCTGGTTGGTTGCTTGTTTTTGGTTGTTAGTACTTGTTAGGTGGTTGTAGGTACTTAGTATCAGGTAACTGGTTGTTAGTAACTAGTTGTAGGTATCTGGTTGTTAATACATATTCGTAAGTTACTGGTTGTTGGTACTAAGTTGTTGGTTTGTTGTAGAATTATTATTAAAATTTGTCTTTGTAAAATATTTCATAAAAAATTTCATTAAAAATTATCTTAAAAATTTCCATCTAAAATTAACATTGAAAAATATTTCATAAAAATTTCCATTAAAAATGAACTTAAAAAATTATTCCATAAAAATTTCCATTAAAAATTACTTAAAAAATTATTTCATTAAAATTTTCATTAAAAAATTTCAATTCTCAAACACCTTCTATTATTTCAACTTTTTGTTAATAAATTTTAAAATCTTACTTTAATTTACTTATTACATTACTTATTTAAAAATTATTACTTTAATTTACTTATTTAACTTTAATTTAAAATTTTTGACCATTGATTACTTAATTTTTAAATTTGGACCTTAATTAACTTTAATTTAATTTTTTAGAACCTTAATTTAGTTATTTGAGCCCATTCATTACTAATTGAAAAATTTGGACCATAATTTACTGTAATTTAATTTTTAGAACCATAATTTACTGTAATTTAATTTTTTAGGACCATAATTAACTGTAATTGAAAAATTTGGACCATTATTTACTTTAATTTAATTTTTTAGACCCATAATTTACTGTAATTTAATATTTTAGAACCTAAATTTACTGTTATTGAAAAATTTGGACCATCATTTACTTTAATTGAAAAATTTGAACCTTAATTTACTTTAATTTAATTTTTTAGACCCATAATTTACTTTAATTTAAAAATTTGGACCATTATTTACTGTAATTTAATTTTTAAGAACCATAATTTACTGTAATTTAATTTTTTAGAACCATAATTTACTGTAATTCAATTTTTAGAACCATTATTTACCGTAATTCAAAAATTTGGACCATAATTTACTGTAATTCAAAAATTTGGACCATTATTTACTTTAATTGAAAAATTTGAACCTTAATTTACTTTAATTTAATATTTTAGAACCATAATTAACTGTAATTGAAAAATTTGGACCATTATTTACTGTAATTTAATTTTTAAGAACCATTATTTACTGTAATTCAAAAATTTGGACCATTATTTACTTTAATTTAATTTTTTAGACCCATAATTTACTTTAATTTAAAAATTTGGACCATTATTTACTGTAATTTAATTTTTTAGGACCATTATTTACTTTAATTTAATTTTTTAGGACCATTATTTACTTTAATTGAAAAAATTTACCACGTTTTTTTTAGTGTAGACCACCTTTTTCTCAGGACCAAGGAGACCCACCTCACTATAGTGTGAATAATCCTTGGCTTTTTTATTGATAGTCGGATTTTTGTATAGAAAAAATTTTATTTGTATTGAAAATCCCAGGACCATCGAGACCCCCTCACTATAGTGTGATAAATCCTTGGCTTTTTTATTGATAGTCGGATTTTTGTATAGAAAAAATTTTATTTGTATTGAAAATCCCAGGACCATCGAGACCCCCTCACTATAGTGTGAATAATCCTTGGCTTTTTTATTGATAGTCGGATTTTTGTATAGAAAAAATTTTATTTGTATTGAAAATCCCAGGACCATCGTTTTTGTATAGAAAAAAATTTTTTGTATTGAAAATCCCAGGACCATCGTTTTTGTATAGAAAAAAAATTTTTTGTATTGAAAATCCCAGGACCATCGAGACCCCCTCACTATAGTCTGAAAAATCCATGCTTTTTTATTGAGACCGCCTTTTTCTATTGAAAAAATTTTTTTTGTATTGAAAATCCCAGGACCATCGAGACCCCCTCACTATAGTCTGATAAAAAAAAATTTGGACCAAAAATCCCTGAAAGCAAAAAATGTGAGTTGCAACAATTGCGTAATAAAAAGTTGCAACAAAAAAAAGTTGCAACAAAAAAAAAGTTGCAACAACCCCCCCCCCGGGGGGGGGGGTAATTGTTGCAGTGGGCTACTATCTACCTACTCAGAAGGTTAAGTGACAAGGAAATTGTTCAAACAATTAACAAGAAAATATTTTAGAATAAATTGTTATTAAATTTGAACAGAAATTTGAAAGAGAACTTTAATGTAAAAATAAATATAAAATTACGGATTTAAATAACTTTTTGTGTCCATACATTTAAAAAGTGTGCAAAGAATTTAATCAAAAAATCTGCAGGTGATGCTTAGTTACAACCGTCAAATGATGTTGGAGAAATTTCTTTTTTTCATAATTAAAATAAATATTTTATGGAAAATTTAATTTAGAAAATTAAATCCCCGTGAGACTTTCAATTTCTTTATTTAAAATATGTCTAAGATAATTCTTATTTAATGAATTTTTCCACTAAACTCTGATAATTAATACGACACATGTTTAAGAAACATAAGAATAAATATTCAATTTCATTTTTAGATAAGTTTTAGCGGAATTTCATAAAATGTACTTTAGTTATTTCATATCAACATTATATATATATAAATTTTGACACCACGGACAACTTTTTTATATGAGTGGTATTCCAACATTTTACGCCTTTAAAACTGAAATACACATAACATCTACTTTTACTTTTAGAGAATAAAAAATATGGTGTCTATCCTGCTAAATTTACAAAATATAACAGTGAATTATTAGCAAAAACTAACAAGTTAATTTCACTATATGGAAATTTCGGTTAAAATATTTTTGAATTTATGTCAAATATATGAAAGGGACGCAATCATATGTTATTAATGTGGTTTAGGCCTAATTGTCGGTATCACCGAAAATCAAACTGGCAAAAATAAAAGTCTGTTTTGTGTGAGTTTCTATTTCTCATAACTTAAATATTTTAGATATTCCTCAATTAGAGTCATTTATAATTTCTGTATTATATAAAAACACTATTAATGACTCAAATACATTTTCTAACAAGGTACATAAATAATAATTACCCATTTTAACACTTTTTTAAAATAACTTACAATAAATTAGCGAAAAAGAAAACGAAATGCCAATTAATACAATTTCTATTAGAAAATTAAAATCTTTAAAAAATATTATAACGGTTATTGCTATCATTTGTGTCAATGGATTAATATTTATTTATTTAATTATTAATAATTTAATATTCATTATATTAAAAAATCACTAATAAATTCAAACAAAAACTAAATTTAATTGTCCTTTCAAAATACTCCCCATCTATGAAGCATGCAAAGTCGTAAATTTAACAACTCATGGCCTGATTCTCTCAACTACCTTTCTGACGTTGGAGAACAATTAATCTTGTAAATCACTGTCGGTGAAGTTTTTTTATTGCTTTTTCACTAGAGAAATTTATATTTACTAAATCCTTAGAAAAGCAATCGTTATAACAACGAGGCGTGATGTCTACCTATTTTCCCCATTTTTATTTTCCATAGAAAAGATATTTTCACGCATATATGAGCAATAATTGAAAGTTTAATCAGTCTTAATTTAATAAATGAGTGAGCGACTGCTTTCCTAAACAGACAATGACTTATTAAAGCATCAAATCCTTCATTTTTGTGATGATTTTTAAGAATCCCGTAATAACAATGCAAATAGATGATGATTTACCTAATTAAGGAATACAGTTTTGACAGATATTTAGTCAGTAAATCTACTCAGATAGCGAGATGTTATAAATTGAACCTGACATGATACAAGCCAGTTTGTCATAAATGTTACTTTAAGCTTTTCTTTGTAATTTTAAATTTTCAATAATAATAATAATTATTATTATTATAATTATATATATATAATAATAAAATTGTTAAATAAAAGATTCTGTTTCAAAATCAACCAAGTTACAATACATTAAATATTCATTCATATATTTAGTGATTTTATCCTTTCCTAGTAACTAAATAATCAATCTAATTGTATTATCAACCCTTATACTATTAAACTTAACAAATGAACTTTTAAAATAAAAAGGAACCATACAAATTTGAATAAATTATGCATCATTCGATAGAGAAAAATAGATTTTCAGATAACACGGACTTAAAAATCTCATTTTGTCGATTAAAATTAAAATTATAATATAATTTCAATTTAATATAATGAATTGGTTTCTTAGTATTATTATTTATTATTATCATTACTATTATATTATTATCATTATCATTATTATTATTATTATTATTATTATTATTATTATTATTATTATTATTATTATTATTATTATTATTATTATTATTATTATTAAAGCACATTAAATAATAATTATAAAAAACCTTGTGGATTTTGTCGTCGATTCTTCAGAAAGACATAAAGAAGAATGACAAGGACACCGCTAAAAACAATAAAAAGAATAGCTGCCAATCCATAGAGCAAAGTTAAACTGCTGGACTCTTTATTTTGATCTATTCCTGTGGTCATTAAATTATTGGGATTCTTTTCTAAAATTCTATCACTTGATACCGATTTTTTATTATTATAATATCGTAAATAAAGAGTTGCCATTTCTGTCAAAGAAGGGTTACCTCCATCCGAGGCTTGGATAATTAACCTATCTGGATTCAATCTTTTATCGAGTAAGGATTTTATTAATATTAATTGCCCAGATTGTTGAAGTTCAAATGTTGATTTGATCAATTCTCCGCCCAATAATTTATATGTAATTGATCCATTGTTTCCATTGTCTGGATCAGTAGCTTCAACAACTCCGAGAATACTATTTACAGAACTTTGTAAGCTGAGATTAATATGATTGTTATTGTGAATGTTTGGAAAACTGAACTTTGGCTTGTTATCATTTACGTCAAGAATATTTATAACAACGGTCGTTATTGAAGACAATGGTGGCCGCCCGTTATCAGAAACGATAATTTCTGTATGAATAGACTTTGTTACCTCTCTATCAACGTTTCCATAAATCGATAGTTGCCCATCTGAAGTTATTTGCAAGAGATTCTTTCTTTGATTTTGTTGCTGGATCGGGGAAATTTTAAAATTTATAGTTCCATTCAAACCAAAATCAGCGTCAGTAGCGTTAATTTTTCCCAGATTTTTGTGAATTGTAGTGTATCCGTGGCTTTCTGTTATTTCAAAAACAAATTGTTTCTCTACTTCTGGTTTGCAGTCATTGACATCTAAAACAAATATTTTTACTGTACACGAACTGCTCAGTGATTCTTTTCCGTGATCCTTTGCAATGACATGAAATTCATACATGTCGAGCTTTTCTCTGTCCAAGTCATTATTCGTTTGAATTTGACCCTTATTGTTAATGGAAAACATATCCTTCTGATCAGATATTATCTCATAAGATACGCGGCCATTTTCACCAATATCCGCATCAATGGCTTTTACAGATGCTATGACACTTCCAATTGGTATATTTTCTTCTACAGAAAACGTATACATATTCCTTGTAAATTCTGGTTTATTGTCATTGATATCCAAAATATTAACGGTTAAAATTTGAGTATTTGATTGAGCCGGTATGCCTTTATCAGTGCAAGTAATAATTATTGAGAAGCTAGCTTGTTTTTCTCTATTGAATTCAACTCCTTCACTAGTATTCAAAGAATATAAAACCCACCTTCCAGAATAGGAGCCGATCTTTTTACGCATCATAATTTTCAATTGAAAATGCAACGAATCATCTATTACGCAATCGAATTCTGCATTTACACCTCGATCTGGATCACTGACAACAACATTTGTTAATTTTATTGATCGGATTTCTTTTTCAAAAATTCTCGGATTTCTTTGATTGATATCAATATTGGGTTTGTTGTTATTACAATCAAGAATTTTAACATAAATCGTCTTAGAGCTGGACTTTCCACCGCCATCCTTGGCAAGAATTTCTATTTCAAAATCAAAACTTTCAATGTCACGTATTTTCATTATGTCGACAAACAATATATTCGATGTTATATGGAAAAAGCTTGAAATCTTATCATTGGATTTAGACTTTTCGCTGATTTCATAAGTGACACGCCCGTTTTCTGTATTAGGATCGTCGAGGTCATAAGCCTCTAATTTTAATATTTCCCTTTGCAAGGAGCATTCTTTAATTTCCACTGAATATTGGGTATTGCTCCAAATAGGAGAATTGTCATTGATATCTGAAACAATAATCACAATTTTACATTCTCCGGACCTTTGTTTTTTATCCCACGCTATTAGATTGAATGAAAATCGCTCAACCTTTTCCCGATCCAAAAGTTTAACAACTTGTAGAACGGGAGTTATGATATTGTCTTTATCCTTTTGATTGACTAATTTGAAATACTCATCAAAGTTCTCACCGGATTTGGAACTGTCGACAAACTTAATCGAATAACGATCTATTCCATTTTCAGAACTGTCTAAATCTACGGCTTTTGGTAAATGGTGTTTCGATTGTGCACTATTTTCTCCTTCATAAATTGAAATCTGTTTCGATTTCTCTTTGAAAACCGGAGAATTGTCATTGACGTCTTTGATGAACAATGAAAACTCTTTTGGTGTGGTTTGATAGAGTAAAACAAAATCAACTTTGCAATCATCGGTTTCGAGATACGGACAAATCTCCTCTCGATCAAAGATAGATTTAATGATGATATCTCCCGTTCTGCGGTTGATTTCCAAATGGTTTTGTCTGTTCGGTTTTATAAAGTACGGCATTAGTTCGATATTTTTCACTATTGATTTGTCAGTGTTGGGCAAATCGAGGATTTTGAACACATTCAATGGCGGCTCGGATTCCAACTGATTTTCTGTTACATTGAAATATTTGACCGAATCGGTGTCCGGAAGGAACAACTGAATCAACATGAGCCAACCAAATACTCCTATGAAATAAAAATTTA
This sequence comes from Schmidtea polychroa, assembly GCA_959609185.1. Lineage (NCBI taxonomy): Eukaryota > Metazoa > Platyhelminthes > Tricladida > Dugesiidae > Schmidtea > Schmidtea polychroa. The sequence goes on along the minus strand of CAUHTR010007402.1, from coordinate 79,910 downwards.
TTTCCATTAAAAGAATAAAAATTTAAAATCAAAACAAACTAACGAAATTCAATCGATAAATTCATAATAAATGTTGGAATAACTTGAAAAATTTAATAAAATATTATATTTTATTTTGGTTTTACCTGATTGCTTCTCGGTTTGAAATCCTTGAAATTTGATTGGTTGAAAATTGACTTCTAATTTATGCAAGTTATTGTTTTCTTTATATTGGTTTATATTGGTAAAAAAAGAATAATAATCATTATTATTATTATTTGTTCAATTCATCGATATAGTTTAATATTCATCAATTATGCATGACACTGTAAACAATTTTCAATTTTCAAAATTATATTTACTTTGTTTAATTAGATTCAACTGGGTTTGTAATTGATATTGGGTTATAATATAATTATTATTTGATGGTTGAATAGTTTTTAAAGAATGGTTTCCAAATTTCATTTACAAAATTAATATTAATAAATTTTGCTGGAAGTCGTCCTTTCTAATTTTTACATTTGGGGTTTTTAATTTTTATTTAAAATTTCAATAATTTTAATGTTATTGAAATATAAATAAATAAATTAAATGAATATCTTGTGTATTTTTACTTGATTTGTACATGATTATTATTTGACATGTCAAACAAAATAATTGTAGAGTTACCATAAAATACCAAGTATGATTGAAGGTTCCGAGAATTTGTATAAAAATAATTTAAAAGTATTAGAAGCTGCTAACACATCTTCTAAATTATTTTTTAAATCCGGTTCAAAAGTTAACGTCATAATTCCAAATATTTATATAATGAAATATTGTATAATTTTTTCAAACTAATTTTCGGCGTTGAATCAAATATTTTCAAAACCATTTATTAAAATTTCGATATTTAAAATATATTTATTTAAAAATTTTTACTAATAAAACTTATTTTAAAAAGCTTGTTTAATTTTTCAATTTAAAAATTTAAAAATTTCAATTTAAAAATTATTTTAAAAGTTATTTTTATAGTGAATTATTTATCATTTTAAATTACCTTAATAAATCATAGAAATATTTAATTCTCAGCTGAAAACACCTCACAAAGATAATTATAGGGATTTCTTATTTATTTGAAGAAAAGTATTATTTTTGTGAAACTCACAACTAATTTGTCTCGTGACAACAATAACTATATAAAAGCACTTAATACACCCTGCGAATACACCAAAAATAATAAAAATCTTTGTAGAAATTACTCACCTTTCCTTTACACATTTGGGTTGAAGGATTTTGTTTCATTCTGATATCGAAAATGTCATTCAATGTTTACATTGTAGATAGTAGGTAGTAATGTGCACTCCAGATCCATGTGCTTTCCAGATCTAGATACCCCCACTTATTTTTAAAAAATCTTTAGAGACCCCCCTCTAATTTTTTTAAAATTTTGTTTTAAATATCGATTATGTAATAATTTTAATCTTATTTAAATCATTGATTACATCATCAATTTTCATTTTTATAAGAATTCATTTTTATAATTTTCAATTTAATGAGACTATGATGTAATCAAAATTGTGAAATTTCATTTTTAGTGCATCATTTTTGAATTTACACATCTTTTTAAACAACTTCAGATATTTTCACTCAAACAATATATAGATAGAATTTAAATCTCTACAAAATGACATCATTATTTATTTCAAATTCACAATCATAACACCCTAAACAATGCCTTTTTCAGTCAACTTTTACATACACACATATTTTCAACTTTTAAAAAATACAAATTATTCATCTATACTTAAGAAAACTCATTCTGATATTAAAAAATTATATTAAAAACTAAACATTTATTAAAATCCCAGAGAAATTCGATAACTATCTCGAATCGGTGATATGACATCTTTCTCATCCATTTTATATCCCTGTATTGAAATATTTACAAACCAACATGTTTTTATTACAAAAATAGTTATCAATAATTCGAGTAATGATAGCAAATTATTTAGAATCAATAAGTAACACACAGACCTTAGTGTAATAAATGTTAATACATATTACAATAAATCCACTCACATGCGTATACATATATTAAAACACCCACATATTAACATTATATCATACACACGCAAAAATTAATATTATTCAATACATACAAGTCATAGAGGTTAAGCACATATCAACCAATCAAAATCATGCATTGATATTGCATCTTTATTGCATATTAGTAATATCAAGACTATAAAATTCATTACATCATTAAATAATAAATTCTAATACAGTATTTTAAACTATATTCAATCACTAATTATTGCAAAATAATAAATTATTTCAGTTAATGGTTACAAAATTAATAAAAATATTACAATGATATATTTTGTTTGAGTTGACAATTATTCTTATTTACCATTCATTATTTTCAAAAATTATAAAAACTTCATTTATTATAACTAGAAATCTTAATTTTTAAAAATAGATTAAAATTAAACTTACAAAGTTTTTAAATTATGTTTTTAAAAATAATATTTAAGTTTTAAAAATCATAAGTTTTATTAAATTTTAGAATTCTAAATTAACATGGGGCCTCGTACTTAAATTAGCCTAGAGCCTCTCTTCACCTTAATCCGGCCCTGGAAGTAATCAACGATTTAAATAACAGTTTAAAATTATTACATATTCGATAATTAAAACAAAATTAAAAAAAAATTAGGGGGGTGGGCAATTGCAAAAAAAGTAGGGGTGGGTCTCTAGAAATTTTTAAAAATAAGTTGGGGGGTATCTAGATCTGGAAATCACATCGATCTGTAGTGCACATTAGTACCTACTGTATATATCACAGTTGGGTTGTCACTAGTAATTTTGTTATGTTAGTAAAATGCTGAACTCACATTATAACTCAAAAGCTTCGGAAATTAGAGGTATTGAGGAGTATTACATTCCTTTTTAACGAGTTTCAATAACTATCTAAGAAGATACTTAAAAAAGATATGATACAGGCACCGTTTATTTAATCAGAAAGCTTGAGAATTAATTTAGTCAATTGAAATCTAAAACACTTTAGTTGAAGATAGTTTATGTGGCGGCCCATACGAATCGTGATTTTAATAAATGTATAACCAAGATCTACATTTTTCTTGTCTATTGAGAAGAGCATTAACAATCAGTTCAGTCATGTTGGAAATCTATAAAATAAATTAAATCCTAGCATTGCATTGTCTATTCTTGGGGAAAAGAGACTCCAAATAACAATTTATTTTAAAATTTTATATTTTATCAATCTAATTTGATGATGTCAAAAGCGAATGTATACCCTATTTCTATATTTTTCAATCTATTTTGTTTGATTGTACAATGGTTTAATTCTTTATGATCGATATGCCGAGTGGGCTTCTTTTCAGGTCACACGATGTCACTGATATCAATTATTTTCGTAACATTTTCAACATGCTTCACAGATTGAGTTTTCAGAAATTTGTGCGTTAAAATTAATTATAATTTCTGTATAGAAAGTTCTCAAAAACGTAATACAGTTGCAAGGTTATTCTTCTAAGTGCTTACTGCTCAAAAATAACGCGAAAATAACCGAATGAAGTTAAACATTTAACTTTTCTAAAGCGTTTATCAGAGAAAAGTAATATTAGCCTCAAACAATTGTGATTAATTGTTTGACAATATCAAGTAATAATAATAAAAGGAAGTTTATTTACTTACTCAATGGTCAACACCAACCAGAAGCAGTGATGAAAATAAAAAGGCACAATTAAATGTTGAGTGTACCGCAATCAGCGTTTATTGAAAGCGCTAATTAAACCTTTAAACCAATCATACTCCGCGCTGATCGAAAGTATACACAAAATTCCGAAATTTAGTTTAATACAATTAGGAACGAAGGAAAGGTATTAATAAGCCGAATTTTGTCATTTTCTGTATATATATATATGAAAATATTAATTTATTAAAATAATTTATTTAAATTTACGAATTAGGTGTATCAATAAAGTTAAACAAATTAATTACGCCAAAACACAATAAGTAGAGGACCATTAATTGCATTAATGGACAAGTAATGCTTATTGAATATGTTGTAACATAATTTTTTATGGTAATAATAATAATAATAATAATAATAATAATAATAATAATACAATAATAATAATAAAATAATAATAAATTTATAATAAAATGAGTTCCTTATTTTTAGTCTAATAGTGTATTTATATTAATGAAATTTTATGCACTCTTCAAGAATATATGATTTTTTTCTTTCAATAAATTTTCCATTTTTTTTATAATGAAGGTTCTTACTTGTTGTTAAAGTCCCATATTTATCGTCATATTGGTTAATGACACACACACACATATATATATGTTCTGAAATTTAATAACTTTATTATAGGAATTGAGAAAGTGGCAGAAAAATAATTGAACATACCAACACAAAACACATAATGAAAATGCATGCAAATTTTTTACAGCGTTTTATGTTCCGAAACGATTTACGATTAACATAATGTTAACATATAATTATTAAAAAATTATTAAAAAATTATGAGGAAAAAACTTTTAATTTAGAATCCTTTTTTATTAATTCAATTTATCAAAAATTATTAATATTTTTTTCTGTCTGAAATGAAAATATTTGTTATTTTGAGATTATTTATCTATATTTATAAGTAATCAATCCTTAATTGTATGACCATATATCCTGTATAAAATTCAATAAAAATATACTACTTACAAAAAGAGGTATTGTAAAATAATTGTATAACAAATTGTATAACAAATATTGTTAACATATAATTATTTTCAAATTATTAAAAAATTATTGAGGAAAAAACTTTTAATTTCGAATCTGACAGCTCTACCTTGAGCTTCAGAGAAAAAGACGAAAATACATCGTATAGAAAATGGCTATAGAAAATGAGCTGCAGAAAGAAGATTATAAAAATTTTAAAAAACTATTTCATTACGCTGGTTCTTTCCTAATTGTATTAAAAAATAAATGCTTCGGTGATAACTTTATTTATAACTTTATTTATAGTTAAAATTATATCTGACTTACATTATATCGAAATAATTCCAATTAATTTCATAAAATTCCTAATAAAACACCTGAAATTTAATTATCAATAATTTATATTATAAATGCTGACTAAAAGTAATACTTAAGAACTTGAATTATGATTTCATAAATATATAAAATCAAAATTCAAGTCCTTAAAAGTTACTTAAAATTAAAAAACTTGCCTGAAAACCATTTTTAAAAATTGAATAAATTAAGTTATAAACTTCATTTTCACATAACGTGTATAATAATTTATAATAATTTATAACCAACGTGTATTATAGAGGTTATTAAATTTCGGAATTTGGTGTATTATTTTTTGAATATAAAGGTCCGGATAACAAAATGAAATAAATATATTTTAATAGGTCAAATATATCATGACCTTTCTACATACAAGATAAATTATTAACCTTGTACTTGAACTTCTTCATGGCTAAAGGATGTAGCTCACTTTTTGCAGACTAAAACGCATTGTAATATATAAAAATAGATTCAACTAAAATTTTGGGTTTTGAAATGCAATTTTCTTTTGATATGTTTGATATAAACTTTTCGAGTACAACATCAAGCAGTGCCTGAAAGGGGTGTTATGGTGTAAGCAAAAGTAGTACACCTATTTGCACTGAATAAACTCATCTATAATTCAGGTTGTTGTGTACAACCAATTATAGATAAGTACCATTTTAGAAATGACTTTCAAATAAGATTTTTAATTTTAAGTAAACTTTAAAGCTTGGATTTTGATCAATATAGATATGAGATTATTATTCAAGCTCTTAAATATAACCTTTTTTCAACAATTTCCATTAGAAATTATTTATAATTAATTTTTGCAGGATTTGTAGGTATATATTAATAAAAAATTGAATTTATTTTGATATTACGTTAATTCTATATTTTTAAAGTAATTAACTAACAAATATCATTTATTAATCTCCAAAAACTATTTACAACATTGTTTGACAACATTTAGAGAAAAATTATTTAGAAAAATTTAGGTAGTCCGTGTAACACATATAACACATTTAGATAATATGATAAATTACCATAAATTACTATAATTAAAATTATATCAAACGAAATAAAAAAATACAAATGTCATAGATATAATTAATACTTTTTAATAATATAATCTCAATCAAATTTGTGAAAAATCGAAAATGCAATAAGAAATCAAGAGGAAACTATATATAAAAAATTATTTTTGTCAAATTTACTTTTTAAAATAATATTTTAACAATAAATATTTTTCCATTTCCCACATCAACGAAAAAAACGATTTTAAGCATAACTTCTGCATACATTTTATTCATTCATTTCTTGAAAATTAATTCAAATCATATCTCATTATTGTTTTAATCGTCATTTGCGCCCTTCCAGTGATATTTGATGAATCTAACAGAACAGTTATAGAACTCACACTGACGAATATTGCCCAGGACACTCTAGCAAGCAACTAGTTTATTAAAATGTGTTTCATCATTTTACCTGGAGCTTTTTCACTCTTAAAAACGATTTCAAAAATTCAGTTTGATGTTCAAAAATTCAGGAACAAATAATTTAATTATGTTAACAGTTTTCTACATTTATTATTATTATTATTATTATTATTATTATTATTATTATTATTATTATAAGAACTTTTTTTTCCAATTTCACCACTGATTATTTTTTCCATTGAATTTATTAAAAAGAGAGCTCGAAGACTATAAGTCAGTAAAATATCGATGTTTTTTGATACTCACGAATTTTCGGCAGTCTTTTTCAAGTGAATTTGATCGTTATTGATGGGGAAAAATAAATTTTTTTCATATTTAATAATAAATTTATTGGGCTAGTTATATTTTAATTACACAAATAATATTTCCTATTTTTGTATTTTATTTTATAAAAAGTTTTTTAATTTTTATATATTTTGATTTTAAATTTTAAATTTAATTCAAACCTAAATTTAAACTCTCAGGGATTTTTTAAAATTAAGTTGAAGGTTGATGCACGGTTTTAATTTTTAAGTCTTTGCGGCTAATCTTTGCAATGTATTTTAAACGCATCTTGTAACATTTTGCTTTTTGTTTCGTGTATGAGTGGTGCTGATTTGTGCACTTTTTCTAGTGTTCATGATAATTGCTAGTTTTGCTTTTGACGTGTTCGTTGAGTCTTGTTTGGAACGTTCTATGTGTTTCGCCTATATAAGATGCGTCACATTTTGTGCAAATAATTTGGTAAACAATGTTTTTTGAGAAGCAAAAACATTTGGTGGAGGATTGGCATATACAATCTCGATGAAATAGGTCTGATGTCAGAGATTTTTTAGACTTACGAATCTGTGATTTCATTTATAGTCTTCAACCTCTAATTTTAATAAAGTATTATTATTATTATTATTATTATTATTATTATTATTATTATTATTATTATTATTATTATTATTATTATTATTATTATTATTATTATTATTATTATTAAATAATTTCGAAATTAAAATTATAAATTAAATTTCATTGTCAATAGTTTGAATTATCAATTGAACATTTGGCGACATAATAATTCGTCTATATTGATTAACAATTAAAACAAAATGAAATCTTTTAAATCTAAATGAATCCAGAGAACATTCTAAATCCCATAAAAATCGATAATTGTCGACACCTCGATTTGATAGAACAAAAAAATCAATTTACATAGACACAGCTAAAAATTAATTATGAAAAAAAAAGAAATTAGTTTACAAATTATAAGTCATATTAAAACGAAAGGCCGTTAATTACCAAAGATTTTTACTTTTCATCGCTGAAACTCGGAATTTCAAATCGGACCTGCAATATTTTATCGTCTGTAACTGACGGATTCAACTGAATTGCGTACAGAGAAGACGACATCTGTTACATCAATTAAGTAATCATTCAATTTTGATAATTTTTCCACATAAGAAATCGTTTAATTGTTTTGTCGTTTGTAGAGGTAAATTCTGTGTTTGTTTTTGCATAGTTTAAAATATTATTCCTTAAATTTCGTGAGCTTAATTTGTCGTCATTAACTAGGTGTCAAGTAATGCAAATATTGTGAATTATAAATTGGTTTTGCATGAAACTTCATGGACACAGAAGACATTTGCATAAAAATTACTGGCAGATAGATAAGTGCTCTTAGTTGATTGGTGATGAAGTACTCGAACTGACCTATCAATAATTAATATTTTTCACATATTGTTCGTTGTAACAACTTTTTTCACTGATTTCCTATCAATTAACATTGTATTTATTAAAAGCTTGACTATGAATCAGTAAATTTACTGATTATTTACTGATTCATATTCAAGCTTTTGAAAATACATTATTTAGAACAATAAAGTGATAATTTAAGCCTTTTGCTGCGAATAATGTATTTAATGAAAAAATTTCCGACTATAAGATAGTCCTTGGAGATTACCAAGAAATCATCACTTTATAAATACATTATTATTATTATTATTATTATTATTATTATTATTATTATTATTATTATTATTATTATTATTATTATTATTATTATTATTATTATTATTATTATTATTGTTATCATTATTCTCTGACTTGCGCTTTGATTCGATAGGATTCAATTGATCTTTTATCTGAAAAAAGAATCTGATTTTAATAAATTTTTTTCAACTCAATTTTTCAGTTTAAAATTTCAAAATGTTTAGAATGAATCTTTTGTAAAATTTATTATAAATCTCTGTAAAAATTGGTAATTTTAAAATTTTCTTTTCAAAATTTTGAAAAAAAACCTTAATTAGTAGTTGAGAAATTTTCTTTTTCATTTTTTTACGAAAGATATTTTTTTAGAAAAAGAGAAACGAATGGAAAAAATAGCAAAATGTTATTCATATTTTCCTGTTCATGAATTATAGATAGCAAGCTTTGTATGTATGTCATTGCCAGAAACAGTTGATTATGAAGCATCTGTCAATTCTCATTGATGTATATGCATATAGTTATTTATGGAAATAGATTTATTATTATTATTATTATTATTATTATTATTATTATTATTATTATTATTATTATTATTATTATTATTATTATTATTATTATTATTATTATTATTATTATTATTATTATTATTATTATTATTATTATTATTATTATTATTGTGAGGAATTAAAATTAAAATGTTAAATTAAAATTATTTCATGATTAAATTTTGTAAAATTAAAAGTAAAACTTAAATTATTTGAAATAAATTAGAATTAAAATGGTTTAATTTTGAAATATAATAATTTTTAATAAAATTGGATTTCAAGTATGATTGTGGTATGTTGATATTTGATTAAAATTAAAATAAATAAGATAAAAAAGTTAACAAGGTTATTGAACAAGTAAACACTGTGAGATCAATACGACCTACAACTGGGGAAAAAACTTATAAAGATGTGGTACAAGTTGGAACCACGAAGAGAAAAATCAACGAATGGAAACCAGAGACAAGGTATAAAGGGATAGAATGCTGGATGTATCAAAAACCGGGACACAATAGCAAAGAATGTAATATGAAATGGAGATTTCAATGTTATGCATGTGGTGTTGAAGGTCACATACGAAGAGAATGCCCAACAATCAAATGTCATTAATGCAATGCACGAGGACACAAAGAAAGTAGTGCTACACAAATATGGAAAGACGAAATCAAGGAAGAGATCGAGACCAAAAGAAGACGTCAGGAGGAAGATTTCAAAGAAATAATTATCAACAAAGAAAAGGTATTTATCAAACAAGGAGCGTACAATGGGTAAACCAACAATATAACAGAAGAGATATTGCAGCTATCAAGTCTGATGATAAGATGATAAATACAAAACATTCAAGCCAGCCACACGAGTATAACAGGGATGATGACCCAAATAAGCACGCTCCGTCAAACGGGACATTGATCGGAGCAATCTACTAAGTAAGTAAAGTCCAGTAATAACATATAATATAATGCAAGGTAGACAGAGTACAACACTGGATATCCAAGGGCGGAAAGTAGATTGTTTGTTGGATACAGGAGCACAAATTAATGTGATGGCTAAATCAGTAATTGATCGATTAGAAAATATCGAGATAATAGAAACAAGTGAATCGCTAAGATGTGCAAACAACAGTAGATTAAAAACCATGGGTAAAATAAACATCAATGTTAAAATGGGCGATAGTGAAAGAAATGTAACATTCATTATAGTAAGGAATATCATACCAGAAATTATCGGAGGAGTAGAACTACAAAGATTATTTGGTATAGAATTAAAATGTATACGAGAAGAAAATGGAAAACTTAGTGCTTTCATTTGCGAAATAGAAGCTAGATTTGGGCGGATTATTACAGATGAAGAAAGATAACATGATGCCATCGACGTTTTAAAGGTTACCGGAAATAAGAGACATAAGAAATATTTCAGGCGAACAAGAACGTTGTCATGGCAGATAAATGGGATATTGGGTGTACCAATCTGATCAAACATAAGATTATCACGAAAGGAGAGCCAATAATGAATAAACCGAGGGGTCAACCAATAAATTTGGAAGACAAGGTTGAGGAAGCAATAAAAAATCTAGAAAACAACGGAGTAATTAGGAAGTGTAATTCACCACGGAACACACCTTTAGTTTGTGTATGGAAGAAAGAGAAAAAAGACATCAGGCAATGTCTAGACTTCAGTCAATTAAACAAGATAACAGAAAGACCAGCATTTCCAATGCCAAATATAGATAAAATTTTAGACATCGTACAGGGATCCTGATATTTTAGCTTGTGTGTACATTGTATGATGGAACACGAAGATCCAAAAACCGGCAAAATTAAAACCAGAATATTAACATTAACAGCAAAAGATGGATATAACAAGTGGCAAAATGACAATGTGGAGATTCAAGAAATGAAGAGTAAGTTAGAAAATAAAGATTGTATATTCATAATATAAAACAACACGGTACTAACTAAGCAAGGGAAAATATGGATACCATCAGATAATAGACAAAAAATGATAAAAGAAGTACATGTATTGCTGTGCCATGCAGGTACACAGAAAGTAACGAAATATATCCAGAATAATTTTGACATGGAAAATCTAGCAACGGAAGTAAAAAGGGTAATTGAGAACAGCGAAAGATGTTTAAAAATGAAAACGATAACTACCAAGACAAAGGAGGAAACTCAAACAATAAAGAGTTCTGAACCATTCGAGAAGATATATATGAACATATATGGGCCATTGAAAGGAACGTTCAATAAAAAGAAATATTTTTGCGGAATCATTGACCACTATAGTAAATACATCTCAATAACGGCCATAAAGAAGCAATACGAAAAAAACAATTAGTGAGACTTTATTAAATAGATGGATATTAAAGTTTGGAGCTTCAAAAGAACTTCATGTAGATTGTGGGAAGAACTTTGAAGCAAGAAGTATTAAAGAACTAGCAAAGGCAGCTGGTATTGAATTAATCTTCTCAAGCCTATATCACCACAACACGATTGGTATTATTGAAAGACATTTCAGAATAATCAGAGAGTATATTAATTCGTCATTGAATGAAAACACTGTTAGAAAACACTGGGCTGATTTAGTACCAGAAATAGAATTTACTTCAAATGCAACAGTTCAAAAAACAACGGGAGTAAGTCCAGCAGAGATTATATCTGGAAGGAAAATCGACAGAATGAAATGGTACACGAATAAAGGAATAAATAGAGAGGATATGGAAAAGAGAATAGAGGATAAAACACTAATGCCAAACGGAAGCAAAACAGTGAGAAACTTCGAAATGGGAGATATGGTGTTGATCAAACAAGAAATTAGAAATAAAGACGAAGCAAGTTGGGAAGGGCCGTACAAAGTGATAAAGAAAATACATTTTCTTATAGATCAAAATAGGAAGACGGTAGTTAGAAATGTTGAGAAGATCAAACATTTTAAAAAAGGGGGAAGTGAGAAGTTAAAATTAAAATGTCAAATTAAAATTATTTCATGATTAAATTTTGTAAAATTAAAAGTGAAACTTAAATTATTTGAAATAAATTAGAATTAAAATGGTTTAGAATTAAAATAAATATTTTAATATTAATTTTGAAATAAAATAATTTTTAATAAAATTGCAATTCAAGATGAATGTAGTAAGTTGATATTTGGTCGAAATTAAAATTTATAATAAGAAAATGTCCCAAGAATATTTGTATATAAGCAGATTTAATGAAATATAATTTTGGATTTATTTAGTCTTAGTGATTTATTTGATGACAGAAGAATTGATTGTTATAGCTTCTAACATTATTATTATTATAATTTAAGCCTTTTGCTGCGAATAATGTATTTAATGAAAAAATTTCGACTTTATTATAGTCCTTGTAATAATAGTAATAATAATAATAATAATAATAATAATAATAATAATAATAATAATAATAATAATAATAATAATAATAATAATAATAATAATAATAATAATAATAATAATAATAATAATAATAATAATAATACTAATAATAATATTAAATGTTGCCTACTTTCGAATTTGTCAGTTAATATTTTCTAAATTTAGTTTCACTCATTTTCGGAAATTTTCTTCTAACTGTAATTTAAAAAAATATTCCCTAAGGATAACTAAATATTCAGATAAACTTAGTAAAAGACTTTAGCTGATCAGATGGTTAAGCAAAAAAATAACGCGTTCTGTCTCATGGTAATGAGTTCGAATTATTAGTATTAGTCAATGTTAGAAGACTATGGGATTCATAATTCTTATTAATATAATTTTCATGAAATGTGTTTATATAATAATGAATTCAAATAATAATAATAATCATAAATTAACAATAATAAAAATTGATAATATAATTTTAAAATAACAAGTCTTTTTGGAAAATGCTTAATTTGAATTTATTTTAACCAACCCAATTTTATTTTTTCAATTATAACATAATAATAATAACAACTATGTATTAGGGTGGAGTGAAAAAAATACTTGTTCACAATCAATTCAGCATTGTGTAGAAAAGACGTACCAATACCAGTTACAAACATGTGCAAAATATAATAAATCATAAAAATATTTTTAGGCTCCCCCAATGCAATCTAAATAAGGTATGTCGAGTTGATTTTTAGAGCACGCGATTGACGACAAGGGGCATAACTGTATAGTGTTTACTATACAGTGTATAGCGTATACCAACCAGGGCTTCCAGTGCATACATTACTGCACGATTTCGGCATTGTGACAGCTGATGACTCATCAAAGGTCATTGACCGAAGCAAGGTGCGGCGATCAAGAGAAACTACACGAAAACTTCAGCAAGTTGAGTCTGATGCAAGCCTCCCTGGGTTATATTTCGATGGTCGCAAAGACAATACTTTAGTTAACGTTAAAGCTGATACCGGAAAATATCATCGTAAAGAAATAACCGAGGAACATATCGTTATGGTCCGAGAGCCAGGATCGACGTACTATTGCCATGTAACGCCAGAGGGTAGCACCAGCAAGAGCATCATTAAAGCAATGACAACCGCACTAGTTTGCAAGACGGACGTCAGAGAGCTCACCGTCGTCGGTTGTGATGGCACAGACGTGAATACCGGCCGAACAGGTGGCGTGATACGCCTGCTTGAACTCAAACTGAAACGCCCCTTGCAATGGCTGGTGTGCTTACTCCATGCCAACGAGTTGCCACTTCGACATCTGTTTCAGTCTCTTGATGGCGCAACGACGGGACCGCATGGATTCGCAGGAACACTTGGCAAGGCGTTAAACAAGTGCGAAGAGTTGCCTGTCGTCGAATACCGACCGGTCGAGACTGACCTACCACACGTTGATCCTCGCAACTTGAGTACGGATCAGCGATATCTGTACAAAATCGCTCAAGCGGTTTCGAGTGGTGAGTGTTCGAGAGATCTGTCATTGAGAAATCCAGGCGCTCTCAATCACTCACGATGGCTGTCCACAGCTAATCGCATGCTGCGATTGTACGTTGGATGCGAAAATCCGTCTGACACTTTGGTCACCATTGTCACATTCATCGTTCGCGTGTATGTTGTGACATGGTTCCACATCAAGCAAAATCCATCGTGCAAGGATGGAGCGAGACACGTGTTCCTGATGATCCAGAACTCGCGGTACCTGACGGACGAACTTAAGGCCATCGTGGACCCCGTCATCCAGCGCAACAGCTACTTCGCTCACCCAGAAAATCTGTTGCTGTTCATGATGACCGACGAACGACCAAGCATTCGTGAACTAGCCCTCCGTAGAATTCTGAAGGCACGAGACCAGCCGAAGAAGAAGGGCGTTCGGCAGTTCACAGTGCCGTCGATTAACTTTGACTGCACAGACTACACCGAAATGATTGACTGGTCGACAGTGAGCGTGACCGAGCTACCAGTCACAATGAGTATCAGTGACGATGGCCTCCGACAGTTCATACGTGAACCAACTACGCCCGTGGTCAAATTCAACAGATACCCATGCCACACGCAGGCTGTGGAGAGGTGCATCAAGGTGGTGACTGAGGCATCTCAGGCTGTGTGTGGTGAGAAACGACGAGACGGTTTTATCCGTACAAGACTGGAGTCTAGGGCAGAAATGCCCGTTTTCGACACAAAATGGGACTTCAATATGTGACAGTCATATCGACTCATTTGAATGTGTGTGTTTTTATTTAGACAATATATGTTAACACTGTGCCAAAACTGCCTAAAAATGTTTCTGATAATATAGAAGCAAATTGTATCACTATTTTTCAGTATATTATAATTAAACATTTTCGGTATTATTGTCATTTTCATCGCTCGTGGGGGAGCCTAAGATATCAACTTATGAAGTTGAACTTTTAATATCTTTTAGATGACAACACTCCGCGTCTTTTCATTGGTATTCCAAGTAAAAATTCTCAAAATGATTTTTTTTCTCACTTTTCACTCCACCCTACTATGTATACTGTATATATTAAATACTGAAATATATATACAGCATACATATTTGTTATTATTATTATATTATAATTGATAAATTAAAAATAGGTGGGTTAAAATAAATTCAAAATAAGCATTTTCAAAATAGCCTTGTTTAAAGGTTTTAGACCAGGGCTGGCCAACCGAAATTACACCAGGGCCGCATTGACAACCTGGAATTTCCCAAGGGCCGCACATAAATAAGAATAATTGGAAAACTTTGTTCTTATTATTTTTTTCTGGCTTTACAAATAATTTTGTACTTATCAATATTTTTAATGATAATTTTGAGGAGAAAATTTATATATAAAAAAGAAAACATGTAATGAACGAACAACAAAATATATTTGTTTGGTTGTAAACAAAAAATACATCAATATATGCAATTTTTTCAGTGTGATATCTGTGTGTCCTTTCGCTTACTTAATTTTTCAATATCTATTGCAGTATTCAACGTTGCACATCTGAACTGATTTTCCAGATTTACATCGGTTATTGACGCTCTCTTTAAATTTTATTGTATTTCGTTTTAGAAAAAAGGCTTCACAAACATATGTAGATCCAAAGGCACTAACAACTTTTTGGAAAAAATGTCTGATGTTAGGAAATTTTTTTACTGTTATGTATTTACTATAAAATTCAATTTTTGGAATCGTGGGGTATATAACTTTCAATTCAATGTTGCATTGCAGATCAATTAATTCCATTTGTAAGGTTTCTGAAAAGGTGAAACATCAACACCAAATGGAGAGCTGAACATCTGAAATGCTTTATCATAATCTACCAGTTTTGAAAAACGAATAATAAATGCCACCATAAGTTATTTTATTTCGTCAGCAAATTTAGAAAAGTTCTCAATATTTCTTTCTTTCAATAATGGAAAATGTTGTGCATTGTTATTTTTAAGTTGGCCTTTGAACAACAAAAACTTCATTTAGAATGCTTTTATCAGATTGCAAGTATCGGTAATTAAATTATTCTGACCCTGCAAGTCCCAATTTAGCTGTTTCATTTTTTTCTGTAATATCTACCAAAAAAAAGTCTTTCAACCACTCTTTATTTCTTAATTCTTGAACAGGCACATTCTTCTTGGTCAATAAAAATTTCAATTTCTTCCCATAGCTCAAAAAATCGTCTTAAACATTCCTCGAGTCAACCATCTAACATTAGTAAAATACACGATGTCCCCATACTCATATTCTAATTCGCTAAGGTATGCCTTAAATTGGCGATGTTGAAGGGCATGCGATCGAATATATTTGACTGTTTTATAAAAACAGGCATGACTTGGCTCATAGATATTACTTGAGCACATAAACTTTGTTGGTGTATCAAACAATGTATTACACACATATATATATATATATATATATCTGGTTTTGTTGGTTTTTGTTTCGAACTCAGTGATAATCAAACTTACAACCCCTTTTTTCTTCCCAATAATAGCCGGCGCACCATCTGTTGTTAATCCGGAAAGCATTTCTAAATGAAATCCATTATCAAAAATAAATTTTTTTATGTCTTGGAAAAAA
Organism: Schmidtea polychroa; assembly: GCA_959609185.1. Lineage (NCBI taxonomy): Eukaryota > Metazoa > Platyhelminthes > Tricladida > Dugesiidae > Schmidtea > Schmidtea polychroa. The sequence goes on along the minus strand of CAUHTR010007402.1, from coordinate 63,388 downwards.
TCTTCACCTTTGGTAGTATTTTTCAAGCGATTTTTAACGATTCTTGTGTACCTTGAAACGATTCGTAAACACCACTGATAAATACAGCAAACTGTGAAATATTTGAAATATCCGTTCTTTCATCGAAAGCTAAAGAATAGGTTTTGAAGTCTTTAATATTGCTACACTAATTTACAACTATTTCTCCTGAAATGGCATTAATGCGACGATATATCATTTGATGCAACAGACTTATGCTTGAAAATAATTTACTTTTATCGGGCAAAACATCTTTCATAATGGCTTGAATACAGTCTTATTAATTCCCCACCTGAAAATGGTTTCAAATGTTAACAATGCGACAGAATAACTTGCTTTGACAATATTAAATGATTGTTGTAATGATGAATTGAACCTACTTTGTTGAGGTTTTAATTGATATTTAAAACTGATAAGCCTATATTTTCTCACTTCAATGTCCAATTTCAGATAGTCACTATGCTTCGTTTCATGATGTCTTTTAACATTGTATTCTTTAAAAGCAGCAACTGTTTCTCTAAAAATTAAACTTGGAGTTCGGCATTATGAAGAAATGATCTTCCTCTCAGCGGTCATTGAATTTTCTTTTTTTATCCGCAAGTTTTCTTTCTTTGAATTCATTCTTAACAGGAAAAAAATAAATTTACTAATTATTTTTTATTGTAGAACACTACAACTACATGTCGAAACGAACCAATAAAGCAATGAAACACTAGTTTAACCACGCATTACTACTACGCTGTAATGAAACGCTGCGGCGCTATAGCAGTTCACATGCAGAGACGCGTAGCGGTGTTGCAAGTTTAAATCTTTTTTTCAGATATCTTGACTTAACCTAATAATACTTAAAAAAAACATTATAATAACATAATTTATTATATGAAGCTACGGGCCGCATGTAAGAGTGCTATAGGCCGTGGGTTGGCCACTCCTGCTTTAGACATTCGAATTTTCTAATAATCAAAGTTCTACATTTATCCATGAACTCATAACTCTGTTTATGTCTCATAAAGGCAATTTATATGGTTCAGTATATCTATCAACATATTTCTTCCTCATATCTCCGTTAGCCAGTACGAGATAAATTTTGATTATATTCTACCCAGGTTATTTTCGTTTTTTTATTGTATATATTTCTCTTCTTCTAAAATCTTGCTTCTGTCTCTTACGATTATTTTATTTTCATTATCTTGTAATTAGAAAATAAAACACTCGTTCAGCTGAACTTTTCCAAATCATACTTTGAATTGTTGCATTCACTGTAAACTCAATTTCTGGTAATGAATTAACTCAATTCATCTTGTCTTAGGAGGTTATTAAGGTCGTTGAGGAGAAAATTGCGTATGAACTACGAAAGTGTCTTACTTCATTTACTTCACCCAAAATAGTGACACCTTCCATACACAAAATAAATATTGAGAAGGAATTCAAGCTGATTGAAGCTAGCAGGGAAAAAACTGAATCTTTAGATCAATTATATTATGTTCCTACATGTACTTTTTCAGAGCGAGTATTTTCAGTTGCATGTGACATTATCACAAAGCTCCGCAGTCGACTAGTAGCAAAAACTTTAAATACCCTGTTATTTTAAAAAATATAATTTTAAATTAATTTAATACACTCATAAACATAAACAAACAATAAAAGTTCAATATTGCATTAATATTTGATTTTTTAATGTTTTTTTTAAATTTATTTAAAATTGCGAAAATATTCCGATTATCCGAGTTCCCAGGTATTGGAAAAGGATTTACTCGCCTACTCGGGTAGTAGTTTAATCAGGTATCTTGGACACTCTATACTTGGTGCTATACTTGCTCCGGACTTATTCTACAACTATTTTTCCGTGTAGTAATTTCTTTTAATTAATATTTTTGATAGAGTTGTATTCTAAAATTTTAAGTCAAATAATGTGTAAAAAATCTTTATTTTGAAATTAGGCAGTTCCAATTATCGATTGTCTAGGAAAATATAAGTTATGAATAATATTACTCAGTAAAAATCAATGGCAAAATAAAATATCCTCAAAATTAGATTTTTATTCATTCAAGTTTGCATAAATAAATGTTTTAAATTTTTCAAGACTTTTATGAAAATACAAACAAACCTTATTTAATTCTTAACATTGGCGTCCGCAAGGGGAGGGGGGCAAGTGGGGGCACTTGCCCCTCCCCCTCCCTGAATTTCAGAAAAACAATTCTATTTTTCGATTAATTTAAACACATTTTAATAAATGCGCTCAAACAATGTTGGAAAAACCCAAGACAAAAAAAATTAATAAAAAAATTTAATTGAAAGAGTCTTCCTGTTTTTTTTAATGTTATTAATTATCCTTGGAAATCATTGATTTCAAATCATCTTATTTGTATAAATCTTTTAATATTAACTAACGTTCTGGTTTTAAAAAAAAGTGTTTATTTTGTAAATAAACGAAAAAAAGTCCTATTTTTTATAATGCCCTAAATATTTATTATACTCATGCATTTATTTTGAACTTTCTTCTCACTTAGAAAAATTGTCTACTTGGTAAAAAATAATTTTGACCCCCCCCCCCTGGGAAAATTCCTGCGGACGCCCATGATGCTTAATAAGCGTCGCTTATCTTACATTCCAGATATGGATACCGCGTTAAAACAAATGCGATTTCTATTATGATGTCCGTGTTCCTTTATTATAGTTTGTCACATTTCCAGCAAAAGCATTATAATGAAATTCGCCTTAGATGTATCTTTTACTCTTCCATATATATCTTTATTCTTCAAGACAATATATCACTGTGTTACACAGAAAATAGTTTGGAAGAATAAAGATAAAGGAAATCGTAATAGATAGTTGTAAGTATTTTCTATGGTTTCGTTGTTCAAAATTCTGTTAAAATGTAGACTGGAATACGGTAGCAGAAAAATTCCGTTGGAATACAAATCTTTAGCTTAGTAATAACAAACAACTGAAGCATTCATTTTAAGTTATATCTTTCTAATTGATAAAAAACTCCCGGGATGCACAAAATCTACAATGATAAATAATTTGATATCTAGTAATAAATAATAATAAAAATTAAATTAATAGTAATATTTTAAAATAATGTTAGTTTTCATGTTAATGAAATTCAATTGGTGTATAAAACGATACTGAAACAATAAATATATTATTTAGGTTTATTATTATGTAATTGTGATGATATATAAGATTTCCCTAAACTCTAAATTATTTATTATTATCCTCTCTATAATTATTGAGTATGAATTCCTCATTGATTAATGTTGAATGCCTGGGTGTTCAGATTATGTTATTGTTTATTAATTGTCACAAATAGTTTAATGACCCGTCCTTGAAGCTGCAGACAGATTAATAAATTAAAATAGCATTAAACTTTCGATTAACATATCAAAGAGTGTCTATCCCAAATAAACAGCAATATTCTACTGTATCAAATTTCCATTTGAAAACGATGGAATTATCGAAAAAATGGACAACGCCATTGACATTCAACTAGTAAAACAAATTCTGCAATTTATCAATAAAATAAACCAAGAGAAATGTAAAAAGAAAAACTAATTAATTCGAGATAAAATAAGATTATTTTCATTTGACAGATCGCGTGAATAAATAATTCAATACAAATCGCCACTGTAACAATATGATAGGATCACTCTTTACAGAGGGTTGAATGAAAAAGTAAAAAAAAGATAATTGTTTTTCCTTAATTCCCACTGAAATTATCGAAAGTAAACTGGTTAAATGGTTATTATTTGATACATTATTGATTAATTATTATGAGTAGCAATAATAATAATAATAATAATAATAATAATAATAATAATAATAATAATAATAATAAAATTAATAATAATAATAAAATTAATAATAATAATAATAATAATAATAATAATAATAATAATAATAATAATAATAATAATAATAATAAAATTAATAATAATAATAATAATAATAATAATAATAATAATAATAATAATAATAATAATAATAATAATAATAATAATAATAATAATAATAATAATAATAATAATACAATAATGCAAAAGCAAAAGAATCTGATTTTAAGAAATTAGTATTTAAATATAGTATTTAAATTTTTAATTCCAATGATATTTTTGTCGAAAAAAGAAGTCATCGAGGCGAGAAAACTAAATATTTACTCAAAAGCCGATTTGGTGCCCATCAGCGGATCTATCCGTACATGTCTGATGACATTTGTCGCTAATGGTTGGCTTATCTGATGGAAATTCTCTGTCGTTATGATTGCTGATTATTAATGAATCGTCTTGGGCTGGGAATCAGTGTGAGCGACCAAGTTTTGCAATATTATCTTTGCAAACATCAGGAAAATTCATCACTACAGTTTTCTTTTTACTTTTATCGCTTTTCTAAATAAACAAAAAGCATTTTTAATTACACTTTATTGATCCTGAGATTAATGATGGAGCGGTTGGAAATCAGAGAGAATAAGAAAGTCAGAGAGTTAGAAATAGACAGAGAGAGAGAGAGAGAGAGAGTGGGATTTTTATATATTTTATCATTTCGTTTTTTTTCTCCAGGAAATCTCTTGAAGTAAGAAAAAATTTATTTTCCAACTTGTTGATAATTTATGCAGATTGAATTTTTTCGTTAAATAATCATTATATAAAACTATTTTCTATCTGTAACAATAATTTAATGGGAAAAATTTCATAAATTCCTAACTAAATATAAATTGTAAGAGGAATTTATAATTTAAGAAAAAATAATTTTCATAGAATTTTCTTAGTAATGCTCTAGTGGAGTTCTTTATGACTTTTATCGCTATAATGTTTTGGAAATTTGAAATATTATTATTTTCACCAGTTAGAAATCTTTCATATATAATTAAAATATTCTATTATGAGATAAAATAGTAAACTCCAGAAACTCCAAAATATAGATATATTTTAAGAATAAAACTATTATTAATTTTTATATGGTTCAACATTGAAAGAGGGTGAAATTTTCAATTTCATCTCTTCTCTTTTTAATAAAACGCAAGTAGACCAATAAATTAAAAGAAGACTACTGTCATCTATTAAAACAAAAAAAAAGAATTGGAAAATAATATTAATTTATTTTATAAATTTTCAATACCAGTTGAAAAAATTTAAAATTATTTAAAAAATCTTTTTCAGTTTGCCTTGAACAATTTAACAAGAGAGTAAAATAACAAAACTCAAATTTTATTTAATATTAGATAAACAAAAGTTAATTTTGTTCGGTGAAAATTTGTTCGGTGTTTCTAAGTTTAGTTTGTTAAATAAATAAAAGATTACTTATATTGCAAAATATTTTCCATAATAATAATAATAATAATAATAATAATAATAATAATAATAATAATAATTATTATTATTATTATTATTATTATTATTATTATTATTATTATTATAAATAATTTTTTTTTATTATTAGATTAAAATGATAATAATTTACAAATAAACAAAGATTATATTGCTATTTTTGTCTTTCTTTGTTGATAAAAGTTTTATCATAAAATTGTCTTAGAAAATCTGTTGTTACTGTCGTAACAAAACAAATTGTCTGATTATCACATGATATTAAAATCACTAATTTTATTTTAATAATAAATTTATGTTTGATAATAATTAATAATAATTTTAAACGAAACTTATTTTACTATTCTCGTTTATGAATATATTGCATTAGTTATTTATTATTTTATTATCCAATTTACGCTTTTGTTTTGTTGACAACTTTTTATAACATCAAGTCAGTAATGAGTTTCTTTGAAAGATTTATGGAGATTTTCTAGTTGATTTATGAACAACAATAATTTAAGAAATAATATTTAAAATGAATTTGAACTTATGACTTGATTTTTTCGTATATTTTACAATAAATACGTGTTTTATTCATTAACAAAACAGTATGCTGTAGCACAGTAACATTTTGGTTCATTATTTAAACAAAGAATTTAATGCCATTAAATATATACAGTTATTACCATTATTAATTTAGCTTTCTTCAAACCCATTTCCGTTTCAGTTAAAAACGATGATCTCTTGATAGAAACATTAATTATATGCTAAATTAATAAAAGATTTGAGAAGCATTTTATTTTGTAAAAATTTTAATCTTTGTATGATTAATATTTTGTGGTTATTATTATAAATTATTCAAACAAAAATGACTTATAAACGTATTAAAAATTACCTTGGAATATAAAAATCCTTTTTATATTTGATAATATTTTATATTTTACAATGACGGATTACAAAGTTAATGAATATTTTGCTAGATGGAAATATGTGAATTTCAAATTTATCAAAAATATCCTGTGAAGATTCAGAATTTTATAACACTAAAAGTAAAATATAATTTTAAAATGTGAAAATTCCAAGCAGAATATTTATAAAAATTTTGAAAAAAAAATCAACGAAGAAATAAATAAATCAAATTTCAAATAAATCAATATGTGTTTGTAAAAATACCGCCAAGTTGATGGATATTTTATATATTCTTGACAAACCAAAATGGGAAGGGCAGGATAATAAAATCCCATTGGATCGAAAACATATATTTTATTCGGCTTCACGTAGATTGCAATACAATGTTCTCCTCCCAGAGTAGACGTATCTATGTTGACAATTATGGCTTGATTCACATCTAAATAGGGGATTTTATCTAGTGGATACACTCCAACAAACTCCTTACCTAATATTTGAGTTCCAATTCAATTTATCAGAACAAAACTAATATAATAATTTTATTTGTTTAAAGAAAACTTACTCCATAACAAATTTATCTAGATTTATTCACACATTTATACCAGCACAGTTCTATTTGAAGTAATTTGAACTTCATTTTCAAATACTCTATATATAACATGTACCGGTTCAGTAATGGCTCTTGCAAACTTTATATCCAGTCGTAAATTCCCGTTTTGTGGTAATTGACTCTGATTTAAATCAAATTCGGGGGCTAAAACAAATGTGAAAAATGGGTATTTGCTTTTAAATTCTTCAAGAGTTATTATACAATTCAAGTTTTTATCTAAATTACCCAAATCTTTAACAATAATCTGCATATATGTAGCACAGTAATTATCACTTTCGAAATCTTGAGTATATGTTTCTCTATAATCAGTATTTTTAGACAAAGTCAATGATGTAACACCAAAGTTTTTGAAAATTGAGCTGGAAGTAGTATATGATCCATTATATTGAGTTTTACTTTGAAATGTTATCAGGATAAAATTGGGCATTCTTCTGTCACCAAATATTTGTTCTTTATAGAATGATGAAGCACCTTTAGCAATAGGAAATTGTACAATTTCCTTTGTTTTTAATGGATAAATTGCAATTTTTGAATTAAGACCCAATTGATGTCTAGCTAATACTGATGGGTCCACTCGAACTTTTCTCATCAATAATTTTGCATCAACTAATTGACATATTGGTGCACCTGCACTAGTAAGAGATAATGCAGAATCTGATCTTTTCAGTCTAATGTGTACATTAATCCTGGAAGCAAATATTTCGATTGATCAATAAAGTCGAGTTGTAATGATGAGCACATGGTGAATTATTTTGAGCCTTTAACCCACTTTTTTCTTTCATCATCTATTACTGCATAACCTGTAGGAGTAAGACAGGTATTTTTAGTATCGGAATTGTAATTTTAAATAGTTTCGATCAAGGCCTTGTGAATAAATGTATTATTTCCGTCCTCAATCTTGATATTATTAAATCCCAACCTTTAAAAGAATATGAAACAGAAAATTGTTCGGTATTACATCTGCATTGGCATCCAAAACCTTTCTATTTTTATCTACAACCTTGATCTGAACAGTCAATAAAGTATCGTTCAAATCTAAATATTCAGTTTGCGAACCATTAATATAAAACTCTATATCATTTCTACTATCAGTAATTGAATTCATAGGAAAAACTTTCTCAAATGCCCCAAATTCGATTACTGCTTGAGGCGAGGGTCTATCAAATATTCATAATTCGGATTTACCACAAATCATTTTGCAAATATAGTTCCATGTCCTTTAATTCGTTTGTTTATACGTGATAATCCATGTGTTAATTAACAAATTTTAAAATTTATTTATTTCTTTTAAAGTTAAAGATAAAACAAGATAACTACATTACTTTTTATTTAAAAATCGACAAATAATAAACAAGATAGCAACACCTGTTGCAAGTTTAATATAGTTAAACTTTCTTTTATGCTGGTCGATTTCCTTGGCCTTTCGGGCGAGTTGATTAAATGTACCCCATCCGCCATTGGCTTCTATCCATGAAGTAAACTTGGACTTGATTATCTAAAAATGAATATTATTAAAATATATAGATTATAAAAGAAAGCTTACTTCTTGAGACCACTGATAGTAATGTGCCGAGTCCCATAAATGTTTTTCAATGAAAACCTTCATATAAGTGAACCCTACAATTATTCGGGTCCACTTCATTTCTCCATCACATAGGCAATTGAAGATTCGGTTAAAATAAAACTTCTTTGTTTGAATATTCTTTTGAATACAATTTTTCAATTGGTAATTAGTATAATGAGTGTGTGTTCACACAATACAACAATAACGGTAGAGTTTTCAAATAAATCAATATGTGTTTGTAAAAATACCGCCAAGTTGATGGATATTTTATATATTCTTGACAAACCAAAATGGGAAAAGCATCCAGGAAAAAGAATATCCGAAAGATTGGAGAATTTAGAAAACAGCTATGACCTATCATTTGAATATATACAAAATATGAAATTTAAATTGATTTATAATATTTATGATTTCAATAAATGAATTGTTGAAAATAAAAAGAATATGAAAATTATTGGTAAGAAACATGATCATTTGTTAAGAAAGATTGAATTAATAATAAACAAAATTCAAAAAATCAAAGGATCGATATAATATCTGAAAAACAATTCAACTTTACCAATTTCAAATAACATTGATACAAATATGAGTACATCAATATTTAGATTACCTTTGTTAATTTTAAATTATTTTATTGTTTAATAAATGTGTTAATATGTTTTATTGGTTTGTTTAATAATAATACCCTTGTGAGAAGTACCCATAGGGGGACAAAATATCTTGTCGGATAAACTTCGAGTATACCTTTTGTTTGATATACGTATTAAAAGTTTTTTGAAAAATTCGAAGGTTTTTAACCCTTTGAAGGTTATTGACTAACCATAAACCTTTGATGGTCTGACCAGCATACTCACCACTCAAATACTTTACGAATGAGCTATCAAATAATAAAATCATTTTGCGGGAACTCTGAATATTTATATTTTAAAATATGACCTTGAAAAATAATAATATTTGGAAAAATAATAGTAAAATAATAATATGACCTTGAAACATGGTCTTGTAAAATTGATAATGATTTACAAAAGCGAGAAGAGTGTACTATAGCTCTCAGAAAAACGTTCATTCAAAGCACAGATAATCGAGTCTAAATAAGGAATAAATATCGATCTTCTAAAATACTCCTCAATAGAATCAGCTGGTTGATTGGATTTGTGTTATCTTTATCATCCCAATACAGGGTAATTTAAGGTCAATATTCATTAAGTCACGCTTTTTTAATATCTTGAAATATAAGTTTGAAATTTTCTTCTGCATATGTTCTCTGTGCCGATGAAAAATCTTCATTAGCTTGCCAATTTTTATATTGAGAGGTTGCTGGTTAAGTTGAACTTCTTGCAAAGCAGTAGTAAATGGTTCTAATTTTGATGAATATAAACAACAATACTTCTAGTTGCTGCAGCATGTGCCTTGTTTGTGAGTTTCCATTTTCAACAATATTTTCCAAAGCATTAATTATTATTCTTACTGCTTTATGTTTGTCAGACAAGCGAGTTTCACATAGTAATGGAATATTTGCTACCATCTTTCGTCGTAGAGAAGATTTCCGGAAAAAATTTATTATTTCCTTAATTGTCCCAACGATATTTCTAGTTTCATTCACTTTGTTTGTGTCATTAATCACAAGGTTTATACGATGGCTTGTGCAATGAAAAAATTATTCTTGGCTATAAGTCTCGTATTATTTTTTGAACCCCTTCATCGTATCCATGACAAACCAAAAGGTTAAGATCTAGACCAAAGTCTTGTATTGTCTTCATTATTACCTTAGATGTATATTTGACATCTAAGTCAGATAGAGCAGAAAACTACATAAATTCATGAATTTTGAATATATTATTTTCATCTTGATATAAGTAGCGAATTCCAATAAATATCTGTTCTATCACTGCAATGTCAACAGTTTCATCAGTTAGAACATAGAAAACTTGAGCTTCTTTAACTTTACTGATTAATGTTTTTCTCAGCGAAATGTGTAGTGCATCAATAATTTCATTTTGGCACTGATGAGATATATATATAATGGCTTCTTAGCCCATGATTCCAAGTGTTGTTGCAAATTTTTATTTGTAGAATTCACTCGAAAATGAAGTAAGTCTGTGAATACAGACTCACAATCAGTTTTGGAACGAAAAAGAAGATCATGACAGGCACAAAGAATTATCGAAATTATTATAGAGCAAAGTTTCACTCTATTTGCACTCTATTTGTTATGAGCACTGTTTAGAAGCTGATATACGTCGGCTTGTATTCCTGGTGATACAATAAAATGTTCTGATTATTTCATTGCATCACGATGACATTGGGCGGATGCATGACCTTTTGCCAATCCATTAAATTTATTATATTGCGTTCATGGCTTTACAATAAACGCTCCCAATAAACTGCAATGCACTACAGGTCAAAACAATACACAAAATATTTATTATTATTGAATACTTTATTCAATTTATTTATACTATTAATAGATTTCCCACTACTAGAAAGTAATGCCCAAGAACGGTAGACAAATTGCCTTATAGAAATCTGCGTCTTAAAACCCATTTCTTTGTTCTCAATTAGCAAATCAAGAAACGAAACTTTAGAATTTATTTCCTCTTTGAAAGTAAATCAAATATTATTATATAAATTATTTATATAATACAAAAATCTTTCCAAATTTTCTCTACTGTTAAATACAGGAAAAATATCAACATATTTCGGTTTATTTAGAAAACAATTTATAAAATTACTCTATAAAAAGGGAAGGTAATGTCTTATCTAAGATTGAAAAACAGAGTAAGCTTGCTAATAAATATATAGGTTTAACTGTTTTTGTGGAAATTGTTTGGTGCTACAGTGGCAGACAAAGGTTTTGCAGCACTACGTATTCTTGATCAAAATAAATAATTTATTATAATACTTTTATTAGATATTTATCAAATGTTTGTGATGAAATATAATCTAAATATAGAATTTGGAAAAACCAAATACATCCATATTTAAGTCTAATTTATCTTGGTAGTCCTTATTATTTAAATATTTCTTTCAAAGACGACTTGCTCACAAATTTAAGCTTACCGTCTATCGCCCATCATTAAAACCATGTCTCTCTAAAAACAACATTGCAGATCGACTGGCTTTCTGTCATCACTAAAAAACAGGATATATGTTGACTGGCATAAAGTAATGTTTGTCCAGTGTACAGAAGTTCCAGTGCAATTATTAATATGTTCTTATACCCCTAATAATCGTTATCAATCATTAGCATTCATTAACAGTATTAGCTGTTTGATTTCTTAAATTAATAACATCCATAATATTTCAAAAACAAAATTAAATTTTTAAAAACAACACGAAATTTTTCTTATTTAAACAATCTCTGTTTTTAGCTTTGAGGATATTTTTGCAAGCATGAGTTAATAATTGAATAGGGAATATTCATACACAAGCATTCAATAAATATTTTATATTTTAATTTTCAATCATTCTGAAATATATTTAATTTATTATCTTAATTTATAATTTTATTATCTACTTTTATTATATTATTTAAATCTATTTAAATCTGGAAATTAAATACTAATTCTATTTCATTACTTTCAAAAGCGGTACTAAAACAGGTGAAATTTGGATAACCGGACAATTCGTTCCGGAAAATTCGGTGCAAAAAACGAACAATTCGGAGCAGAAACTTACATATGAAATACATATGAAAACGGTAAAATATATCATTTATGGTTTTATTAATATTATATGTATATAAGCAAGCAAATCTATACTATGATAAATGTTATACTTTAATAATATGCTTTAACCCTTCGAGGACGCCGTCTTGAGGGCGAAATTCAACTCTAGTACAATAAATTCTAAAGCTTGTAATAGTTGTCAAAATAGCCATATTTTTAATTATACGACTTCAATACTCTTCATATAATCGTCAGTGTATCTCGATCTGCAGTAAGGTGGAGTGTTGAAAGTCACTTCCTCGGACTGTTATTCGATAGACAAATAAACAAGGAAACAAGGTAAAAAATTGCGTTTATTTATTGCAATTGTAAATTTTTGGGAAGAGAAACCTTTTTTCTTATATATAGGCCTTTTATTTATTTATTGATATATTTATATACATACACATATATACATAATGTATATGTATATAATATTTCTTCAAAGGCCTATTCATTTATTTATTTATATATTTATTTACTGTACTTATATAATTATTTATTTATACATTACTTTCCGTTGCAGTTCACCATGAGTGAGAAAAGGAAGCGAACAAGTCATTTGGATGAAAGTCAAATTGCTGTTCTTGTTTTTGCGTCTGGATCCGAAGATGAATCTGACTAGGAAGCATTTTCTGATGACGATTCTGCTGATGCAGACGATGACGAGCAGCCAGCTATCGCTTCAACATTATCAACTTGCAACTTCTCTTGGTGAAGGTAAACAGTTTGGAAATCAATCCAGCAAAATTAGTTGGTTTAAAGGATTTTGTTGATCAGGAAAGGGTATCTGGTGAAAAATTGAGTCCTTTTCAGTGGTTTCAAAAGCCTTTTCCTAATGAAATTTACGAACACATTTCTAATGAAACCAATAAATACGCCAAAATTATGCTTGAAAAAATGCAGCCATTAGCTCCTCGCTCAAAATATAACTAGGTGGCAAAATATTACACCTAGTGAAATAAAAGCGTTTATTGCAGTTGAAATGGCTATGTCATTATAAGAATACCATCAATGCGTTCGTATTTTTCCCATGAACATTTTTTAATTCATATCCCTGGCTTTTCTACAATTTTTTCTAGAGAGGAATATGAGTTAATAAGAGCATTTTTGCATTTTGCAGGACCCGAAAATGTTGAAAATGATAGACTTTATAAAATACGGCCAATCCTAGATTTTACTAAGGATTTGCATACTTCTGTATATGGTGCAGGTAAAAATATTTGCGTGGACGAATCTATGCTAAAATTCAAAAGACACCTATTTTTCAAGCAATATTTGCCAAGCAAACCATCAACCCAGTGGGGTGTGAAATTGTGGTCTCTATGTGATTCTGAAACTGGGTATCTTTTGCGATTCAATCTTTATACAGGTAAGGATGATTCAAACACGTTTATTGGAAGATTAGGAGGCCAAGTTTTTCAATTTTTACTAAATGTGTTTGAAAATAAAGGCCATATTGTGTATCTAGATAATTTCTATTCTAGTGTCTACTTGATTGAAGAACTTAGAAAAAAGCAAATAGGTGCTTGTGGAACTGTTAGAGACAACTGTAAAGGACTGCCACTGGATTTCCCATAATTTCTTATCCAAAAATACTATGTCTGATAATCACATTAATACGGATATTTGAACAAGGCTCAATTTATCTTGATAATATTATAAATGTATTCTTTGTTCCTCTAATCGTTTTCGGTAATTGTTCATAAATTAATCCAATTATTTTTATGAAATATCTATTTTTAGAATCAAAGAATCACTGCGAGAATTTCCTCAGCTACATAGTCAGACAATTATCTGCATCGACAATTATTCTTCACTTCTAATTTTTCATTGGCTGATTTGTTTATCGAGAAATTCTGTTAATGAAAAAATCAATTTTATTTCTATTTTACATTGCATGATTCTCGTTTCATATTTCATTCAAGCAAATAGTCTTCGGTCTTCAAATGATGTAATTAATGGAAATTTTATTGTGGAAACTTCAAATTTGACACAAAGTAAGGATAACAGAAATATGTATTTTAATAATTGTTTATTTATGGATAAAATTTAATTCTCAGATCACTTTATCAGTGTTTATGAATGAAATTTAATTCACAAATCGCATCAGTGACCAAAACATCTCAAATTGTTCAACAGTAATTTTCAAGTGTTTTTTTTTGCCTTTTTATTGAAGAGATATGCATTTTTTATGTATGTTGCCGGAAACTTGGACATGAATGTTTGTTGGTAAGATGAATTTTGTCCAAGTTAGATGCTGAATTTGTTTTTTTTATTTCCCCGTTGGATCCAATTTTATTTCCACAATTTAAATATATCACGGTGACATATAAAGATGATGGAAGACAAGCATAATTCCTCATGTTTGAGTCAGTAAATACATAACGTTGTATTATTTTTTTATAAATGCTCCATATTAATTTCAGAATGACATAGATTATACCCAAATTTATAAATATAGAATCATTATTTAATTCACATTTTTTGAGCATATTGTATTCATCTTTATTGTTTGTATTTTGCATCAAATTATTATTGAAATTTGGTCGATTCAAATGAGATATGTTTTCCAAAACCAACACTTTTTCATAAGATATTTCATTAGTCTGAACTATCGATGAATTCGCATTGAATGTTTCGACCGTCGATATTTCTGAAAGTAATTGAGTATGATCATCAAATATACATTCACCTTCTCTCACACAACCCTTTAAGTAAGTAACTTGATCTTTTACACTTCAACTATACAGCTGACACTTATCTTTAATATTCAAATTTTTTTGATCATCATTTTCCGAAAAGATATCACTACCTTTGAATTCACTAACAGGATTATATTTGTTGACTATTAAATTACTCTTGTGATCTTTAAATTCATAATTACATGAGGAAGAATTTATTTCAATATCAAAAGTCTTCAAATCATTAGAAATATTTGAGTGTCCATAACAAACATTCGGATGATACGGGAAATCACTATTTCTAAAATTATGTTTGAAACATTGGACCTTATAATCTTGTTAAAATCAGCCATAATTCGTTCAACACTTGAAAGTTTCTTTATTTAATCAAACACATCATCATATTGTACCATAGCAGCCATCGATTTCAAATCATTGTTGATACCCTTCAGAAATATATCGATAATAATATTATGAACATTAATGTCATCATTAACAGAGTTTATTGAAAATGCCTTTCTCGCCAATGAAATCAAAGTGTACCCATATTCAATAATGGATTCATCTGATGCTTGTATTCTTTGAAAAAATGTTTTCTTCATCATTCTTCTAACCTCAGGGCATATCAATTTACTTTCAAACGCATCATATAATTTATTCCAGTCATTTTTGACTGTTTTCTTACCTATTTGCTTCCAGACTTGGCAAAAATGCACCTTTGGGAGAATAAAAAATTTTGAGCCCGTCGCCCTCAAAGGGTTAATAAAGTCTTAATGGGTAATTATTTGTTATTTTCGTTGGGTTTTATGATATCAAAATCAACCCTTGGTTATTCTGACTCCACGTGTTCCAAAATCAATAAACACAAACTTCCAACGTATATTTGTTTTATAAAAATTTACAACTCTCTCAATTAATTACGCAGTTTGTCAACCACAATTCTCACACAATTTCAGATCGAACTCCGCTATGGAAGGTCTCAACCTGTTACGATTAAAAAATTAAGTTTCACCTTTTGATTTAGTTCCGCTCTCTGATCCAGACTCTTTTAACACTCCTTGTCAAACTTCAATTTTTCCTATAATTCTTTTTCTTCTTTTATTCTATTTCTTTAACTCCTAATGTCGTTTTCTTCTTCTCTACCTAAGGCTATCGCCGATTATGTGAATTTGGAGTTTCCTTATATATTCCCATAATCGTTGTAATTGCTCTATTTTTGACCTAATTTGTTTTGACTTCCTTAGTTATCATTCCCTAATTAGCTATTTCTGTTGACCCTCTTCCTTATTCCCCTTCTTTTGTTTACCATCGTTTATCCGGCTGTTTGGATAATTGCTCTCTGAATTCCCCATTTGTTTATCTTTCCAAATTGCCGCACTCGGGTTTCCTTCATCGCTCGGATTTTCCATTGAATCAGGCTTCCCATTAGCTCGGACTTCCCTTTAGCCAATTAATTAATTAATTAATATTTTGTGTTTTTTTATTTGCCTATTTTATGACCCTTTCTAAACACTTTCTAACAATTTCTTGCTCACTGTCTTTTTCATCATCCCCTAATCTACCCCTCTCCCGTTTTCCAGCTTCAATTTCGATAACTTTTCACTTTATTCCACTTCCTCAGGTTTGCACATTTTTCCATTTCATGTCTGATTGTGGCCTTTTATAGTTCTGTTTTTATCATATCTTTCTTTGCCATTGCTTCTCTGATTGACCGCCATTCAATTTCAGGTTTCCTTTTAATCTGAACTATATAATTTAATAATTTACTTTCAAAACCTCAACATTTTTATAAATTTTGCTATTTTCTTTCAATTTGAACGCAATTCCATTACATAAAAATATCTTAGAAAACTAAATTTAAAAAAATTATTTTTTATTTGTATTATTACTTAACGTGTATGGTGGCTTAATTAAGTATTCAAGATTCTAAATACAATTAATATGTTTTATTATATTAATTGTCCTGCGACGAATTGTCCTAGAACCGAAATTTGATTCATGTCTGCAGGCACAACAATTAACTCCACTGTGTATGTTGATATACTGTCATATCATCTCTTGCTATACGTGACAGATGATAACTGCATCCATCTAATTCATGACAGAGCTCCACACTTCTCAGCAAATTTTGCGCAAAAGTGGCTCATGGAACATTATATATTCCTGTGATGAATGGCTGGTCTGGATCGTCACCAGTTCTAAACTCAATTGAAAACTACTGGACACAATTGAAGAAAAAGGTTTCAACAAAGAAACCATCATCTGTGCCTGATTGAAAACAGAAGATACAGGAGTTTTGCTCAATAGAAATCAATCCTGCTTATGGCTGCAGCCTAGTGGATTCTATGCCAGCTAGGATTGATATTGTCATCAAGGATTACATACTAAGTAATGATAACTGCTTAAGTTTTGTCCACCACTTTACATTAAGACAGTCAAACTGTCAAAATATACTTCAAAAATATAAATGATTTTTTTCTATTTATTTGAAAATATTACCATTTTTATTTAATTGTTTATTTCGTTAAATTAATTAAATTAATTAAAATAGACGTAATAAATTAGTAATAAAAGAGTCATTATTTATGACTAATTAATATTTATTTATATTATATTTTATTGTTTGAATGTCTCAAATCAATGAGGCAATTATTAAAGATTTTCTTGCCCATTAAATTATAATTCACAGATGTTTTCTTTTGAAAATAAAATTTAAAAATTAATAGAAAATAAAAATTGATTTAAAACATTTAAATATTGAAAGAAAAGTTTTGTTTTGTCTTCAAAAGAGCTCTAATAAATATACAGACATTCAAAATGATACATTGAATTGTTACAATTTATGTTTAATAAATCATAGGAAATATCAGCTTGTTTGGGAAAATATTTAATTTTTTCATACAGAATTAGCCATTTGCCTAGCTAACTGAACATTATAAAAAAAGAGGTTAAAATCGATTTAGTTTGTGAAAATAAATCATTTAAAAATTAAAATTATGTGAAATTTTTATTTTAAATAGAAAACAATAACATTCCTAAGTGTTTTACTAGCACTATCTTACTCATCACTCAAAAGTCTAATTATGTCCAAAAAATAATATTTTTTAAAGATTTTGACTATTTGAAGGTCTATGATAACTACATTATGAAAAGATTTTGTTGAAATTTTTTTTACGAAGGGCAACATTATTTTTCAGAGAAATAAACTAACTGGGTCAGAGAAATAAACCTTGTCACCATAAAATTCCTATAATAAAAAATACCACCAAATTAATTATTTCGATAGCACCGAAAAAGGTTTTTAGAATTTTTTTTTAGAATTTTATTTTATTATTTTTTTATTAAAAATTCTTTTAAATTTTATTATTTACTAATATTAAATACTAAAAATTATTTACTAACTCCATGTCTAAAATGAATTTAAAACTTTTTTTTTAGAATAAATTATTTTGAGAATTTTTGATGGATTTATTATGGATCATTATATTTATTTGTGATTATTTACCATTTTGATTATTTTCTAAATGTCTTTTTAATTTTTCAAATTGTATGTAATATTTTTTCTTAGCAGACGTCAGCAATCTTTGGAATAAATTCTACCAACAAACAAATTAACTTAGAAAACTTACATATCTGTTTGTATGGTATAATCTTTGATATACCAACATCAAATGTTTATTCGAAAACATCCATAGTTCCTTCATATGTAAGATTCTCATTTATTGGCCAACTGTGTTTTATTATAAAAATCTTTGTGAACCGCGCATATGTGTATTAATTATTATTTCTTGTGGCAAATTTTCTATTTTTTTATATTATATGCCCTTACTTATATACCGTGGTGTAGGCCAAAGACATAAATCAAAATTGCTCTTCCAAGGGTTTTATTTCTTTATCTTTTGGTTCATACATCTTATTTTGATTTAAGATACAAAATAGTATCAGTATTATTATGGGCTCACCTTGTTTTAAGTGTGGAAACTTTCAACATACTTTTTTGTCTCTATCCACACCACTATCACAAACACCCCGCTCTCGAGATTATCCAGGTCAACTCGGAAATTTATAATGGATACAAATAAAGATAGTCTTTATATAGAAAAAATGCATAGTTCCTATGGAAATGAGCTACAGAGTCTCTAGAAATTTACGACATAATTTAACAACTTCTATATATTATGATAACCACACCAGTCTTATATTATAGAATTAAAATCGTATACTTCAACATACAACGAGACAGTGAATAACATCAACATCAAATTCCATAATATAACATCATTCATATATTATCAAACATAGAAAATCTTATATTATAGAAATAAAATCATATTCATCAACACACCGCGGGACAATGAACAAAAGCTTTAATAAAATACTTAGAAATTTAAAGTACTTTAAAGTGAAGGTCATACCACTCGATATAAAAAAAATTCTGAAATAAAAAATGCTTGGATAAATTTAAGATTTAAGGTTTAGAGTTAAAAATTTGTATATAAAAATACTTGAAAAAAATCAACAAATTACTAGAAAAAATCACATAGGATATTTACAAAATATTCCCTCAAAAAATTCACTCAAAAAATCCCCAAAATAAATTTCCCAAATTTTAAAAAGTACCAAAATTATTTTCCCCTAAATTTCCCAAAATTTAAAAACTAAACAAGAAGATGAATTTAATGATTTTCCTAATTGTGTGGATCATATAGTTCAAAATATAATGAAAAAAGATTGTAAGAATCAATGTGATGATTAATAAATTTTAAAACTTTAGTTATTTTATATTACTATTATTTAAAAAATACCAAACGCTAATAAAGATGTATTTAAAAATTTAAAATATACAATGTTCATCGTCAAACATTTTTTCGGCTTTTGTAATTTTCCAAATTGGCTTGGTTTGGTCTCTGCTTACATTATATTCTTGAATTAATACGGTGACCATGCCGGTCTTTGGGAATCATATCCAATTCGCATTTGATTCATTGAATTCAATATTTTCGTTCATTCTCTGAAATAATTGTCCCAATATTATCTTATTGTTGAACTTGATTTTGGAAAATCAAACATTGTAGAAAATATTTTACAGAGTTACTGGTTTCTAATAATAAATAATAAAATCCAAAATAATTTATACAAACTTACGTCATATGGAAGTGTTTCAATATTTGAATTTATACACTCATGCAATATAGATTCAAGATTATTTTAAACCCAAGTAAAATCGGCATACGGAAGTTTTTGGCTAAGAGCCCAACCATACAGATTATTAATATCAATTTATAATAATTCTGTATTCTCTGAAGTTGATACATGATGCTTGTTAACAAATGTCAATCCACATCGTATTTCTCCCTCATAAAATTTGAACATTTCCATATCCTGCAAAAGTTTGTTAGGCAGGAATGCCATAGAAATTCAGAGGTTCATGACCATTATAATCAATGGCCTATGTGCGGAATTGTTGGAAATAATTAGCCAAAAGAAATACATCTATTTTAAGATAAGTTAATATGTAGTCCAAAAGATTATTACAATTCTGCCAAGTCCAAATTTGTTGGGCAGTAGCATATTCATCTGCCCTAACACCTTCCCAAATTGGTGGCAATTCAATGGTAGATTCTAGAATTTCTAAAGAAGTAGCAAAGTTATAAGGGAAAATACCTTTATAATTCATAATAGAACCTTCAAAGGCAGATGATGTCAAAGGAAGATCCGACAGAGTTTTTACAACCTTTGTCAAAGAATAATTAACAAATTGCATACTATCGATAAAACGAACAGGCAATTTTTTGATATAAGAGATTAATGATATAAATATTTCAGTGATAGTAGTGATAAAATAGTGATAAAATAGTGATACATCTTTATTAGCGTTTGGTATTTTTTAAATATTCAACTCCCATGATGGAAAATTATCAAGACCAAATTTCAAAATATGATGAAATTCATATCCCCTCAAGTTATGAAAGACTACAGGAAGCTGTTTTTGAATTCGCCGAGAAATATTACATTTACTACAGGTAGCACAAAGATACTTGCCTGAGAAATTATCATGATCTCGAACTTTGCGAATAATAGTATTTTTTACAAAAGTAATAGGTTGTTGAAAAACTGAAAGCACGATTTTCGGCCAAAGTTTTTAGAGGTGTTTTGCCATGAATTTCATAATGAGGGATAACTATTGTGTCAGCAATCAATTCAATCTTACTCAGAAATTCCAAAACACAATCAGTACCAATGAAATTATAATATGATTACAAATGGTGGAGTAATCTTTTTTGCAAAATTTTCGAATTGCAAGTTTTTATTCATAGGAAGAGTCGTTCCTATCTGGTTTTTACTACACAATGCTACATATCTATCAAAGTCATGTCTATCTATCATATATATATCAAAATCGAAATCCATTAAGGCAATGAGGGCACAAATTAACTCTTATTCTTATCGAGCAATCTATATTAAGACAACAATTCATCAAACGTTGCAAGCTAATAATGGCCGTATAATGATAGTTATCACCATCTTCAAGAAGTAACAAGTACACAGGTATGCCATCAATAACTTCGGACCTATTTATAATATCAAGATGAGGATGATGTGGCACATAAGCATCATCATTATTACTGTCATCGTCTATAATAATTAAATGTTTGTATGAAAATACACTTATAGCAAGGTTTACATCAGGCCTAGCCAACCCAAATCGCTTTGTGGGCCAGTTTTTTTTATCCAAATATTTCATTGGGCTATATATTATATGAAAAAAATAACTTTTATTGAAACTTTATTTTGAATTATTTCAGTACATAGATTGATTTGAAACATTCCAAGAAAACATTTATTTTTATAATTACAGTAGATTATTTTTATTTCGAGAACAGTTTTATTGAACCATTTATTTTTATTATTTCAGTACACTTAAGTATAATATTTATTAATGGGATATTTGCTTTTTTTTGCGATCGCTCAATGTTTTTAAATCTACATCAATTTTGGTAGTTGCACATCGTAATTGGCTTTCAAGGTTTTGGTCTGTTAATGTAGCGAGAAATTTACTTTTATTAAATTTCATTTTTGAAAAAAGGCTTCACAAACATATGTAGATCCGAAGGCGCTTACAATATTTTGAGCAAATAATCTTAAGTTAAGATAACTTTCTGCTGTTATATACGTGTTGTAGAACTCAATTTTTAATGTCGTTTTATGAACCTGCTTCAACTCATTGTTACATTACAAATTAATTATTTCCATCTGTAAAGCTTCTGGAACAGTGAAAACGTCAACTTGCAACGGTAAAGAAAATATCTCAAACGTTTTATCATATTTTGTAAGTTATGAGAAACGACGAGTAAATTCAGCTGAAAGTTTTCTAATTTCATCAGCGTACTTTGCAAAATTAATAGTTTGACTGCTATTATTAAATTCTTTTAATAGCGGAAAATGGTGAAGATTGTTATTTCTAAGTTGAGACTCAAATAAAATTAGCTTGGTTTGGAATGCTTTGATATGATTACAAGCGTCAATAATTAAATTATCTTGCCCCTGTAACTCATTGTTTAGCTGGTAAATTTTTTCGGTTATATCTACTAAGAAACACAGGTCCAACAACCACATTTCGTCATTTAAATTTGAAACTGGATTTCTCTCTTCAGCTATAAAATTTTCTATTTCCACCCGTAATTAAAAAAATATTTTTAAACATGTTCCGCGACTCAACCATCTAACTTTGGTAAAATAGACAATATCGCCGTATCCCGAACTTAATTCGTCAAGGTATGCTTTGAACTTGCGATGCTGAAGCGCATGTGATCGAATATAGTTACCTGTTTTTATTTCCACATCCATGACATGGGCACATAAATTTTGCTGGTGTATCAAACAGTGTATTACAAATATTTCACTGGGTTTAACAGATGTAGCTTCAAGTTCATCCATAAACAACTTTACAGTTCCTTTATTTTTACCAACCATATAAATAATGGTTGAAATGGCGACAGAAATAATGTATTGCCAAAAGCTCTTTTCGTGTTATACATTATCCTCTTTCATGGCTACTTATTGCATGGGATACATATGGAAAAACGTGTTCGTGCCCCATTTCATCTCTTTGTGATAATACAGCTCCAATTGTGTCAAAGCTTGCGTCTGTATCTAATATGAATTCTTTCTTGAAATCTGGAAATACGAGAATTGGCGCTGTAGTCAACTCCATTTTCATTTCTTCGAAAGCTTTCTCACATTCCTCAGTCCAGATTATTTTTTCACTATTGCTTCCACATATGCTTTCTAGCGCTCTTGATTTTGTTGTATATTCCTTAACTAATCTCCGATAATAGTTACATATACCTAAAAAGCTTCTCAAATTCTTTATACACTTAGGCCTCTGAAATGATTTAATAGCCTCGATTTTACATTGATCTGTCCGAATCCCCAGACTGTTAATAATGTGCCCTAAAAACTTTACTTCGCTCTTTAATAACTGACATTTTTCTGGGTTGATTCTCAATTTAGCTTCCCTTATTTTCTCTAGAACTTTTCCAAACACATTGTAATATTCTTCAATCGTTCTTGTAAAAATTAAAATATCGTCTAAATACACCATAACTCCTTCTTCTTTCCATAGCTCTTTCAATATTTTTGTCATTAATTCTTGGAATGTACCTGGTGCCGCCGCAATGCCAAAAGGCATTCTATTAAAACAAAATTGCCCTTCTTTAGTAAAAAATGCTGTCTTTTCTTGCGATTCTATGTCCAATTTCACTTGATAATAAGCGTTCCTAAGGTCTATAGAACTAAAGTACTTAGAGATCCATGTAATGTATCTAGAATTTCTTCTACATTCGGCATAGGAAAAGCTTGTCTTTCAGTAATCTTATTAAGCTGTCTAAAATCTAAATAAAGTCTGATATCTTTTTTTGTCTTTTTTCCACACGCATACTAACGGCGTATTCCAAGGTGAATTACATCTTCTTATCATATCATTATTTTCTAAATTTTTATAGCAGCATTTATTTTCGGCTCTAAATTGATGGGTTGTCTTCTGGGTTTTATCATAATTGGCCCTTCTTTTGTGATGATTTTATGTGCAATTAAATCAGTACATCCAATATCCAGTTATTAGCCATAAAAATACTTTTATTGTTTATAACAATCTCTAACAGTCTTTTATTTTCGTTTAATCTTAGAATTTCTATTGCTTTTTGACATCTCTCGTTATCTGTAATCTTTTCCCCAAATCTAGCTTCTATTTCACACACAAATTCATTATATCCTTCTTCATTTTGCTTGATGTAGTTTAATTCAATTCCAAACTCTTTCTGCAATTCCACTCCGCCTATTATATCTGGAACAATATGTTTAACTATTATAAATGTTATTTTTCTTTCCATATTGCCAATTCTAACATCAATATGTATTTTTCCGATTGTCTCTAATTTACTATCATTTGCACATCTTAACATCTCATCTGTTTTTATGAATTTTAACATTCACTAATTTGTCCACAACTGCTTCTGCCATTACATTTACTCTTGCTCCTGTATCTAGTAAGCATTCCATTCTATAGCCCTGAATTTCAAGAGGTGTACTCGGTCTACCTTGCATTTTGTCATAACTCAGTATCGGTCGTTTCCATTCATCTTTGGTGAAAATATTTTGCTCCTCTGATATTTCATTAATCCACCCAATTTCATTTCTCTCTAATTTATCTTCTGCCTTTTTAATAAATTTATAAACTTTTTCATTTACTATTTTATTATCATATTCTGCTTCTTCAATTTCATTATACTCTTCTTGATTCTTAGGATTATTATTATTATTTATTAAAGATCGATCAGCATTAAAATAACTATAACATTTAAAATTATTTAAAGGAAACTTTTTAAAATTACAAATTTTATAACTTAAAGGTTCTACATTATTATATATAAGGATTATTTACACTATTAAAATTTTTATGACCAATATTTACATCAATATCAAAATTACTTAGTATATTGCTCCGATCATTGCCTCCCGTGTCGAAGCATGTACTTTTGGGTGCTGAATCTCCTTATATTAGTCTTCTGCATCGTCTGAATACTCCAGTGGCATCGTCTCATCATTAGCTTCAATTGCTGCAATTGTTCTTCCTGGATTGTTGATCTTTTGTTGATAGCTTGTGGTTCGATGGGCATAATAATTATTGTTTCTTATGTTTGAATTAGTTTGAAACTTCCTTCTTTCCAAATTTGTATAGCAGTCAATCTCCTTGTGTCCACGTAAGTGACATCTCTGGCATTGAATCGTTGAACATTCTCGCCGTACGTGGCCTTTAACTCCGCATGCAAAACACGTCATTTTCTTTTTCATTTGGCATTCTTGACTAATATGCCCAGTTTTCTTGCATGTCCAGCATTCCAATTGTCGGTTACTGATGTTCCGCTGCTTGAAATTATAATTTCCGTTTACCATTCCTCTTTGAGCAACATCTGTGTAGCTTCTGTAGTTTCGAACAACCGGTAAAGTTTTCACAACATTAATATGGCCCATACTTTTGTTTACCTTTTCTAATTTCTTTATTGTCGCTTTTATTTCTTCTGATGTTTTCAAATCTTTTATCTCGATCTCTTTTTTAACTTCTCGATTTCTTACACAGTTTGTAAGCAGGCATTTTTCTATTTCTTCTTCATCCCTGTTGTGCACTATTAATTTCTTTGTCATCTTTTTAATTTTCTCTATAAAAGTTTCGGCTGAATCTGATACTTGTTCATAACTCAAAGCTTCTTTTAGATCATACATTAATGATGTCGGTTTTACGAAAATGCACATCGAAGTTTCTCTTCAATAGTTTTTCCTTCGGCTGCTTCATAATCTTCCATTAGCGATCTGTCAAGTAATGTTGCAGTTAATATTACTTGCATCCTAATTGTTGTTTTTGTCACGCCAAAAACCTTTGATAATCCTTGATAAAATTTTCTAGATCATCGCCTTTGTGAAATTTCTAAGGTAATAGTCTGCTTATCAATAAATCCGTGGTCGTGGTCGCCATGTTAGACGCAATTAAATTCAAATCGTCTTTAAGCATTTATTTTTATAACAACTTCAAAATTGTGTCGTTTACTAGCATTTAAACACCGAGGCGTTATAGTTATTAATATTATTGTAATAACTAGTCATACATTTAATTGATTTAATTTAATATAATTTAATATAATATGATATAATTTAATATAGAATTTAAATATAAAAATTTAACAGAAATAATTATTTCTACTAACTGATCTCACTTCTACCATTTAACCATAATAATTTTATATAGGGGTTTACTAACTCTTTACAGTTGTAATGCAGAACTAAACATTTTCTGGTTAACATTCTCGGCTAACTTAATTTTTCTCAATTCTTTATGAGATTTCACATACACGTCATATTTCGTTTCATGATGTCTTTTAACATTGTATTCCTTAAAAACAGCTACTGTATTTCGGCAAATCAAACATGATAATTTTGAGTTCTGCATTATAAAGAAGTAAAGAGGTAATCTTCTTTTTTTGGAATTCATTCTAAAGCCCAAATATAATTAAAATTATGTATAATAAGTATGTATAATAAGTGCATTTACTGTTACTTACTTATTTATTTAATTTTTCTTTAACATTTCATTACATAAAACAAAAATTTTACAATAATTTTATTACGCCTAAAAATATGCAATCAAACAAAAACTAATGAAGACGTCTGGTTTAGATGAAGATTTTTCCTATCAAATTTTGATATGTTACACAGGGACAATCAGTCATAATTAATCTCATTCAAAAAACCGATATACTTGCTCATTCTATTCCAGTGATTTCTAACCTGATCATGTTTTAATACAACAAGTACACTATATATATATATATATATATATATATATATATATATATATATATATATATATATATATATATATATATATATATATATATATATATATATATATATATATATATATATATATATATATATATATATATATAGTCTGCATTCTTAATGTTCACTACTGCAGATTTATTATACAACGATGTTGGTGTTGGTATATATGAATGGCCAGATAATCGATTAATTGGATAATATTTTGTCAATATAAACCCAATTTCTTTAATTTTATTTATATGCCTCCCACTACCAAGATATGTAAATTTATCTATTTTCTCGTTTATTTTTTGTGACTCTTTAATCAAAATATCATCCGAGAAAGCCTGTGCTGTATTTGAAAAATAGTTGTCCCTAATTTCTCCATCTTTTTCAAATTGGATAAAAACTATAAATTGTTATTTTTACATACCCCATCTTGCTAATTTCTAATGCTAGACGGTCCCTAAATTTATCTGTTAAATATATTTGAATCAATCGATGTTCAGAAACATCAAATCGTACATTTTTTCGAGCACCTTGAAACTCGATAGTTATAATAAGATCATCATCTACATGTAAAGACCCTCCTACTTGATTAATTGGTATACGATTGGAATCAGCAACATCAGCCTCATCGTCACTTATAATTATAATCTCTTTTTTAATAATTTTATTTGCGACAACTTCATTTTTATTTTCTGCAGACCTTTTATTGCTATTATTAATTATATTAAGAGTTTGCTTATTAAAGATTTATCTAAACACTTCCTTCTGATTGAAAACTGATTTAAATGTGTAGAATGTCCACTATAAAACTCTTTTAAAGTGGTAGGGTTA
The DNA here is from genome assembly GCA_959609185.1 of Schmidtea polychroa. NCBI lineage: Eukaryota > Metazoa > Platyhelminthes > Tricladida > Dugesiidae > Schmidtea > Schmidtea polychroa. The sequence continues at coordinate 35,873 of CAUHTR010007402.1, read as the reverse complement.
ATAGTCTTGTATTTGGAACATATGAAATATTCAATTCCGTTGAATCTACGACTGTAATATGATGACATTATAGCATGACATTCGGAGTTATGCCCTATTCCAGATACACAGTATCGAGGATATAAAGAACCTGATAAATATATATAAAATAAACAAGTCGTAGTTATATATTATTATTATTAATATTTTAGTAGCAAAATTTATATTTTGAATTTATATTTCATTGTTTCATTTTATTAAATATATATACTTGACAAAAAATGCCTAAATTATCATTTAATTGTTTAATATTATTATCATTATCATCATTTTATTATTATTATTATTATTATTATTATTATTATTATTATTATTATTATTATTATTATTATTATTATTATTATTATTATTATTATTATTATTATTATTATTATTATTATTATTATTATTATTATTATTATTATCATCATTATTATAAAAATTATTAATATTATTACTACTATTATTAACATATAAAATAAAAATAAAAAACTCCAACATTTTTCTTTGACATCTTCGGCTTCCATCATCATTCCATCGGGTACATAAATTAATTCTTAATTAATTACATGTAAAAAATGCATGTTTAGAAATAATTTAAAACAATTTACCATTTTCAAAAATTCAGGAAATATCTAGGAGATCTTCATTCTCCGTGACCTCGAATTAATCTAAAATAAAAAGACCTAAATTAATATTAATAACATTAATTGAAATAATAAAATTTACCATTTTCTTCATGTTCCATCAATTTCCACGAAGTTGGAGAGAATCAGCTTGACTGATTTCTAAATAATAAAGTACAAATATATATATATATATATACAGCACCGGCGCTAGAGTTTCAGATGATGTGTGAAAATTGCATATTACCGCCTTCGAATTCCATAATAAGAGTAAAAAAAAACGATAAATGCATACATAACAAAACAATACAGTCATACCCCGGTTAACGTTGTTAAATGGTTCCAGAAAAACGCGATGTTAACCGAAACAAGGTTATACGAAGCAATTATAATTAAGAAAAAAATTCGCAATTAAATAGATTTAAAAGATTTAAAAGATCCTTTTTCACCATGGTGGACCGACGTTACAGCGAAACAACTTTATTCGGGGCAACGTTATCCGGGGTATGACTGTATAACTTTATTACTTTTAATTTAATTCATATTTATTATAAAAACATAAAAATCTTAATATATAAGCAAACTATTTTGAAAAAAAAGCTTTTCTGGCTTTCATTCGAGAAACTTTTAATCGCAAATCTTCAATATTCAAGTCGAAATCGAAATATTGTTCAAATTGGACTAGTTATTAAACAATAGAATGGAAATTGTTATGAAAATAACAAATTTCTGTACAATTTTGCCGCCTTTTGTATTTTTCCGCCGTGGCGCCTGCGTGAAAATCACGCATCGTACCCGCCTCACGCCGGGCCTGTATATACATATATATATATATATATATATATATATATATATATATATATATATATATATATATATATATATATATATATATATATATATATATATATATATATATATATATATATATATATAATTAAAATTAAAAATTACCATCGACAACTTTTGAATTGTTATTAGCCATTTGAAAATAGATTGTGACAAAAATACCAATTGGTCTACACTGATTTTCAAAATCAACCAATCAACTCCAACATATAAATTTTAAAATCAATAAAATAGATTAAACAATAAAATAAAACCAGAAACATTTATTATAAATCAAATATTTTATACATCAACCATATTAAAACATGTTGGTCACATGTTTGAGTCATTAGATTTTGAAACATTGTTTTATTATATAGAATATGTTTACCCATTGTTTTCAATTTTGATACCAATAAAGCAGGATAATAGAACCCCAATAGATCGAATACATGTATCTTATCAGGTTTTACATATACTTCAACCAAGATGTGATAAATGAGTATTGACCATTATGGCTTGATTATTACGTAAATATGGTATTTTATTCAATGGATATACTCCAACAAACTCATTTCCTAAAAAATGTTTCCCAATTCGATTGACCTGAATTGATCTGAATTACATGAATAAATTAAATAATACACGAAAAAACTTACTCCATGACAATTTTTTAATATTACCAAATGCATTTATACTACCAGAACTGTTCTATTTGCAGTAATTTATACCTCATTTTCAAATACTTTATATATTATAACATACACAGGTTCTGCAATAGGTTTTGCAAACTTTATATCTAATCGTAAATTTCCATTTTGAGGTAATTAACTCAAATTCAGGTGCCAAAACAAATGTAAAGAATGTATATTTGGTTTTGAATTCTTCAAGAGTTATACCACAATTCAAATTTTATCTAAATAACACATATTTGTCACAATACTTTGCATATATGTAGCATAGTAATTATCATTATCAAAATCTTGATTATATGTTTCTCTATAATTAGTATTTTTCGATAATGACAAGGATGTATCACCAAAGTGTTTGAAAATTGAGCTTGAAGCACTGTATGATCCATTATATTGAGTTTCAGATTGAAATGTTATCAGAATAAAGTTTGGCATTCTTCTATCTCCAAGAAGAAAGAAGCACTTTCGGCTATTGCAAATAAAACAATTTCTTTGGTTTTCAGTGGATAGATTGCATGCTTAGAATTAAAACCCAACTGATGACCTGCTAATACCGACGGATCAACTCGAACTCGTCTTACTAGTAATTTTGCATCAAGTAATTGACAAATTGGTTGACCACCAGAACTAGTTAGTGATAATGCAGAATCGGTTCTTTTCAATCTAATGTACACAGTGACTCCTGGAAGTAAATATTTTGGTTGATCTAGAAAGTCAAGCTGTAATGATGAACACATGGAAAAAATTTTGAGCCTTTAATCCATTTTTTCCTTTCTTCATCGCTTGCCACATAGTTCATAGGAGTAAGACATGTAAATTTAGTTTCGGTATTATAATTTAAAATAGTTTCTATTATCGCCACCTTTAATCTTGATATTATTAAATCCAAGAATAGCATCTCTAAAACGCGTATGAAACAAAAGATTATTATGTATCGTAGCATCAGCATCACCAAAGCCTTTTTATCTTTATCTATAACCTTGATCTGAACAGTTAGCAATGTATCATTCAAATCTAAATATTCATTTTGATAACCATTGATATAAAATTCCACATCATTTCTACTATCTGTAATAGAATTCATTGGAAAAACTTCTTTCAATGCTCCATATTTGATAACAGCTTGATGCTGTTCAGATTTACCGCAAATCATTTTTCAAATATAGTTCCATGTCCTCTCATTCGTTTGTTTATATATGACGACCTGTGTTTTAACGTTTTGAAACATTTGCTGGAGGTGGTTCTGTTTTTTCTTCTTTTTGAAATATGCACGCAACACCCGGTAAAAAGCATTAGTTTTCAGAGTTTGTAATATTTTTTTATCATTCATAATGACATCTTTACCAGTTTTCATACCAAAAATACTTATACGTTTAAGAATCGGGAGTGCAAATCTACCTCAACTGTCCTCAACTAACCGGATCCATATTGTTTACCAATAAAATATGGTAATTCACTACCAGCTTGATTATCACTATAGATACTAATAATATCGGAATTAGCCATCTACTTTACGAAAATGTAGCGTCAAATGAGATTTTGAATCTTGTGCAAAATCGATTAATTTACCAGAATCATCGCGAATATTTATTTCTTTATTGTTTATACACGAGGTTGAAACAGGTAAATACATGGGATTTTCAATAGTGATTTGTACAACTTCATCCTGTTCGTATTTTTCAATTCATATTGATTTCGATAAAGGAACACTAGAATTGCTAACAATGACGGCTTAATAATATTACTGTAAATGAACATTTGTTGATGAAGTATGATTATTTTCGGCAATAACAAACCTTCATTAGTTTCCATCTTTAATATAAATATTTTTGGGTAATCCCAAAGTAGTTTTCAAGTCATTATCAAACTGGATACTTGCGATTGAGTCTTTAATTTTAAATTTAAATTTTTTATTTTTCACAAGCTCAACTGATTCGAAAATCATTGTACAATTTTCCAATAATAAAGTTTGTAATTGATCTCATTCGGTTATATATAAATCGTCTTTAAATGTATGAGTAAATGTTTCTTCATTATAACCTGTTATTATCATCAGAGTGTTTCTTTTTTCTAAGTTTTGAATGCAGGAAGTGGTATTATACATTCATTAGTATTGATTTTGTTTATATAAATTTGAGAAACCAAATCATTTTTCACTTTCAATTGTCTCAAATGTAATACTGAATGATGCACACTTTGAGGTGACATATAATGCATTATTATGATGACTGATTTCATTGGCGTCATATGCTATTTAAGTTACTGAAAATTATTTTATTTTCTTTAATCTGTTCAATCTTTGTGTAATCGAATTTAAATTTACTGTAAATGGAAAGAGTTTATACACAAAAGTGAAATCCAACAAACTAACTTCCCAATTGCCATAGAAATTACCATATAGAAATTTAATTTACTAAATCTTTTGCTGATATCCATGTCGGGTTGTGATATCCATGCCATTTGTCATAGCTTTGTTTATTCTCGCCATTCTTTGTAGTTTTCAATATTTTTTGAATTCTAAATACTTTTGATGAAGTAATGACTTGTATTTCTTGTTCATAAAATTTCCCTTGTACAATATTTTGATCATAGTCTTTATTGAGATACAGTAATGGATATGGTTTAAAATTGATTTTGCGAAATTACAAAGACCTCATTACTCCAGTTTGTATCAAAATATTTTATGAATGGAGATGCACTATTTCTACTAATTCTAACATGTTCACCGATTTTATATTTTGGTTTTTTAATTTTTTCAGCATTTTTCAAAAACTGTAAATGAATAGATTGTTTTGATGAAATATCTAGAACTTTTTTAGGTTTTGAATTTTTTGAAATGAGATTCATTGATGGAAAATTTTCTGTAACAAGTATTTTAGAAGGTGTATAACTCGTTTTTGGTGGAAATTTAATTTTTTCTTTTTCAGTACCTTTTCCAAGATTTTTAACTCTCGCTCTCAAAAATATGATAAGTTAATCATAGTTTCAACTTTGTTTATAAACCATTAACCCTTCTTTATTGAAAATATTGGTTCTCACTCGTAAATCATCAGGACACTGTTGTATAAAATCAAATCCATTTACTATTTTCATATCTTTCAATCTATAGAAATTATCGTGAGTCAATCCGTGTTATTCATCAGCACCTCGATGCCAATAAATTTTGTTAAATTTTGATTTAAATAAATGTGATTTTAGTGATTTGCAAACAAACAAAGTTTTTCCACTACCACTTGGTCCAATTATTTGATATACAGCATCATTTCTTAGTTCCATTTTAATATGTATATTTAAAAATTGATATTGTTTATATCATAAAGGGTGAAATGTTTTAATTATTCTATTATAATATATATATATGGAGTAAAATATTTTTTACGGATGTCTAACATTAAAATCGCAATAGTAGACAAGTTTCGAGCTTTTGGCTCTCATCAGTACTATGCAGGAGACGCGAAGATTTCTCTTCGCGCCAGGTAAGTATACAATATTGCTGATTCAACTCTATTGTATTTGTTTTGACTGTTTTTTGATTTTTTTGTTTAGAAACTATACTAAAAATTTGATTGATAAATTTGAAGATTTTTATCCGAATTTGAACAATTCCATAATGTATTATGCCCCAGAGGTTGTGTTTTACAAAATTTATGAAATAACTGGAATAAATGTCATGAATCTCATTCTTATGGATCATTCTACGATTACATGCTATACTAATGACGTTCAAAATCGTGATTTTTTTCAAAGTATTTTTATATACAAATTTCTAACTCTAAACCTTAAATCTTAAATTTATCCAAGCATTTTTTTATTTCTGAATATTTTCTATGTCGAGTGGTATGACCTTCACTTTAAAGTACTTTCATATTTTAAAAAAAAATTTCTAAGTATTTTATTAAAGCTTTTGTTCATTGTTGATGAATATGATTTTATTTCTATAATATAAGATTTTCTATGTTTGATAATATATGAATGATGTTATATTATGGAATTTGATGTTGATGTTATTCACTGTCTCGTTGTATGTTGAAGTATACGATTTTAATTCTATAATATAAGACTGGTGTGGTTATCATAATATATAGAAGTTGTTAAATTATGTCGTAAATTTAGAGACTTTGTAGCTCATTTCCATGGAAACTATGCCTTTTTCTATATAAAGACTATATATTTTTGTGTCCGTTATAAAATTCCGAGTTGGCCTGTGGGGACACATCCATGTACTGACTTCATATGAAAAATGTCTCTACGAATATATTTAGAAATCTTAGCATCATTGAAAGCCTCTTCTATCGACATCAAATTCACTTGAAAAAGGCAGTGCCGAAAATTCGTAAATATCAAAAACATCGATATTTTACTTATTCATAGTCAAACCCTTAAATAAATACGACATTATTGTTTTTAAATTAGTAAATTTCGTAATTAATAAAAGCAATTATTTATTGTTTTATTTATTTTGAAAATTTTAGAATGTATTTTGCAATATAATTGTTTAATCCTCGTGATCGTCGTGAACAGTTTTTATCTATTAATGCACTATAATAATACTTTTATAATTTATTTGTCTCAAAAAGTTATTATAAAAAGTATTTATTTAATTGTATGTACGATAAATATACAAATATTACTGCGGGCATATTTTGTTGATAATTTGATGAATAACATATATTAACTTAATTAATTAATTAATGGCGTAATGTTTTAGGGTTAATTTAATTCGAGAAATAAATTTCTAGTAAAAAATAATATATTGAAAATTTATTTAAAATGACACTTGTTAAAGGCAATGTAGAAATTATTAAACAGAAAACATTGATCTATAGTCAAAAACTTAATGAAAATAAATGGCGTGTTGTGGGATATTTTTAAATTATAATATATCAACTTTTTTGTTTGATGGTCTCATAAATTTAACTTCAAATGATTTTTAATTGTGTATGTATACAATAAAATATAGTGCAAAGGTTAATTAAAAAATATAAAAATTTAATAATCAATATGTTTTATTGAAAAAAGATGTGACCAGGTTACAAATGTTGGCGTTTACGGGGGTACAGAAAATTTGAAGATTGTAAGGGTGTTAACAAGATTACTGAGCGAAAAGATCCCCATAAACATCAGATGATAATTTCTACCGACCTATGTACCCATGGCCATTACCATGTTGGAACTGTACATAGTCGTTTAAAGTAAAAGGTGTGCTTCATTTTTAAAACTACTCTTCCTCATACTTTCTGAACGGGTTCTGATCAGGTTCGTGTCTTCCTGAGATTGGTACTTGCGGATAAATATACCATGTATTATAATCATTACTATAACTTTGACAACCAACAAAATCAAAAAAGGAAGAAAAATCTTTTTCCAAATTCCATTCAATCGATCACAACTAGTCATATAATATTTCTCTCGGCCTCGGCTAATAACTCGTCGAGATCAAAGATGTCGGCCGTGCCCACACTAAGGAAGAAAGACATTCCTAATGGGCCCAAGTTTAACTCTGATGTATTTATTTGTTCACATAAGTAGCTTAATTCGGCGGCCTTCTTTGTACGCTTCTTCGCATTTCGCGCAGATTGCGTCAGCTGCTTCATCTTTGGCTTGGGTGGAATCTCTTTGACCATAGGACTAATCACGCAAAGATTGATTATCAGAGGAGGTTCTTGTGCACTGGACGAAGGAGTTACCTTTGAGATAGTGGCCGATGTCACTAGCATGGGGCAGGCAGCACAAGTCTGCACAGTAGAACCTCGCCGCCAGCAAGATGATGTGCTGGGAGAAGATTGGCAAGCTGTCTACAATGATTCTATGTTCTCCCATCGACCCTATCTCTAACTATACTCTATAAAATGATGTGCCAAACTGGCGAAACATCCGCTGTCCAACAGCACGAGTGCCATCAGTTTAAGAACATTTGTTCAATCTGGGGCATCAGAGCATAAAAATCATGAAAATCGAACCCAATAACATTTTTGTAGATTGTAAATATTACTCAAAATTCAAAAAAACAAAATAAACAATAAAATGGAACAAACACAAAAAAATAAAACTAAATTAAATTACATTACATTACTTTAAATAAAATTACATAAATTTACATAAAATTACCAAAATCCAATTCAACTTACCGCGATGGCGTAAAACTGAGAGCGTCTAGCGATGTCTGGCAAAACAAGTTTCAAGTTAAAACTAATTGTATAACTGAATTTTCAATCAGCATTTATACTGATTTTGACTGTGCATTCATGCATTCTCTGCCACTAGATCCAATCAGAATGCGATAAAATTTTGAATTACTTTTGCATGCATGCATGAGTGTGTGTAATTATTTATTTTTAATTTAATTAATTTAATAAATCAAAAAATATTTAATTTTTATTAATTTTTACGATTTAGTTTTATAAATTTTATTATTTACATACTACTTTTATTTTCCTACTTTTATTTTAATTTTAATTATTTTATCAGTTTACTGGATATTTTAGTTTCAATTTTAAATTTATTTATTTAAAACATTTTCATATTATTAATTAATTTATTACCGATTATTTTATTTATTATTATTTTATTTTCTAGTTGGTAGATTTTTCGAATGCGATATTTCTCCTAACTGTGTTGGTGATTGCAACTTCTTGCGTTCCTTTATTTTATTATACGTGTTTTATTTATCCTCAATGTATTATGTATTTTATTTTGTATTATTTGGTGTACGACTGTGGATTTTTATTCAACTTGGTGCGGTTTTATGTTATGTATTTCCGATTCGTTAAAACAAACTCTCAATTCTCTGTTCCAGCCTAACACACTCTTAAGAAATTTAACATCATCGAGTTCTTATTATAAGACGAATGTTTATTAATTCTTTTAAATTTAACTATGAATTTCTTAGAAAACATTTGGATCCTGACTTTAGACCAAACTTACTACCAATGATTGCTGAGTGTTGACTTAGACAGCATTGAGACTCATTTCAGGTTCTATGGAAACTCTTTATCAAACTTTACAGTGCAGATTTTGATTATGGTTGGTACGCCTAAAGGAATATTTTAGGATTTGACTAGTCAGAAATGACTGTGATGCTATCCCCGTCAGGAGGACTTCGTTACGATCATCTACTGTTGACTTGAAAACATTTCGTGCCATAAGGATGGAAAACAACGATTGTCTCCTCATCTGATGATACAAGATGTTCCCATTGGCACTTAGTTATCGATATAAAACACAAAATAGAAGTTTTAGGGACCTCGTAAAAGAAAGTATCATAAAATTTTAAAAATATAAAATCAAATGTTAAATGAGGAAGAACGAACATTTTTGTGCTTAATAAAATTTAATTGTAGAAATACATGTACATATACCAATAATGCTAATTAGATTTTCCAAAGGATGAATAATAAATGTTTGTTACGAATGATATAATTTCCACAAGTTGATGAAAGTGATGTTGAAATGAAATATACCGTTTGAGATTTAACAAATAGAAGAATTAATTCTAGTTTAATGAAAAAACCGTAGAATTTAAATTTATAAAAAAGTGGTAAATACTCTGTTAAGGCGTCGCCTTATATAGTTTTTTATTATTTTATTCAACCAATAATCATATGTGTTTTTGATCGTTTTCATTATTTTCACTTTGATTTTAAATTCGAATCACTCTGATTGGTTGTTCTTATTTTTATTTTAATTGATTTAATTTAATTTTTAATTTTCTCTTTTTCTCATTTCTCTGATTGATTGATCAGTCGCCTTTTTATGACCTTCTTGTCCCTTGGACGACTATATTTTTTGCTTTTTGTATCTTTTTGACGATTTCTTTCTGTGTGCTGTGCGTTTAAAATATTCTACGTATGCAAATGCTTTTTATGTATTTTAGTTAACTTTTTACTTTTCGTGTGCTGTGTGGATACGTCTCAACAAAATATTTTATTTTTGTTTAAATGATAAAAATGTTTAAAAAGTTTTATATATAACACAACTCAAAACTTCATATAAATATCTATTCAACTTGTTTCTATAATATATATCTGAAATGAAGCAAAATGGTAATTGATTTTTTTTTGAATTCTTTTGACACTATTGACGTTTTTATTGTCTGTCATTTTCTATATATTAAAACAAACTTTTTTTCTTCTCTATTTCTAAAGTATTTTTTGTTTTTTTTGTATATAATTGAATATCGTATTTTAAACTTTTATATACTGATATGTTGTTAATAATTATAGATATTTATAAAATTCTACTATATTATAAATATAATTTTATTTGAATTGTATAACCAGTACAATCACTTATCTCAAAAAGTCTAAAGAAAAAAATTTAATTAAAATTTTATTAAAAAACCGATCTTTTCTCAAAATTTAGCACCATTCAAAATCTAAGTTGTTTAAATTAAATCAAAATATTTTCATTAAAATAAATTTTCACTTTAAATTACAATTTTATATTTTATTAACCAATCGGTGCCGACTAATTGCTAAAACAATTGCAAACATTGCCAAAGATTATTATTGTCAAATTTATCGAAATTCCAGGTTAAACAATAAATTTTATTATTTCATTTCAGTGACTATTGTTTACCATTTCCTGTCTTTCATTAAAACTTTCAACAAAAGCATTTTTCCAAAAATAAGTTGAAAATTTATTACGGAAAATTATATTGCTTAATTTCGGTGAGAATGTTACTCAATTTAGGAGAAATTATCTAAATTACATTGATGATATCAAAAACCTTTTACATCGGAAATATTTTATGTAATTATTTTTAACATAATGTTTAATAATAATAATAATAATAATAATAATAATAATAATAATAATAATAATAATAATAATAATAATAATAATAATAATAATAATAATAATAATAATAATAATAATTAATTTTTCTAATTATTTCCTCAAATATTTTCAAGATACACAATGATACACCCGAATCTTTTTAAGATGGTTTTAAAATTACACATTCCAAGTAAAAAGCTCATCTTGTTTTTCTAACCCAATCATGCTTTGAATGAAAATTTGAAGAAAGTAAAAATAAGAAAATGGATAAATGACAATTACATGACATCATAGTCAGTTCATCACGATTTTGCATGATTATGATACTGAAGCAACAAAATTGATTGTTTATATTGTGCAAAGTGTCACCCCAAACATTTACAAATAAAAACCTCGTAGTCGACTTATGGTACCTAATGTGAATTAACAGCGTTAAATTAACGGAAACATTTTGAAGTGGATCATCTAACAATTAGTTTTTTTCATATAACATTGTCATCATTATAAAGTATGTTGGTAAATAATCATAATTCTTTTTACGAATTTCAGGTTTTTTTATAGTAATGTTACCTTAGGTCAGCGGTTCTCAAAGTGTGTTTTAAATTTTAGGGTTCCGCGGATTTTTGTCTGCTATAATACAATAGAGGCTAATAATTTATTTTTATTAAAAATTATTTTAAACAAATATATAACATAAATTGTAAATGTTTTGTATTAAATACGTTGTTTGTTATTTCTGTTTATATGTTAAAAATAATTTATTTAAGTTTGTTTACACAAAGACTACACAATAGAATGTTTCAGCTAACTAAGCAACTCAATAACATATTTAATCTTATGCCTCTATACAAAATAAAAGAATTTGTTTTCCTTTTAAATCTTCTGACAATATATAAAATATAAAGTGATGATCACTTGGTAGCAGCATTTATTATTTAAAACAATAAAGTGATAATTTAAGCCTTTTGCTGTGAATAATGTATTTAATGAAAATATTTTCGACAATAAAATAGTCTTTCTAGTCGAAATCTTATAGTCGAAAATTTTTTCATTAAATACATTATTCGCAGCAAAAGGCTTAAACTATCACTTTATTGTTTTAAATATATAAAAAATATATCTCAATATAAATAATTGGGTGTCCTTTGTTGTTTTTAAATTTGTCATAAAATAACATATTTTCGGTCTTATTGTTTCTCATTTTATTCATATATCAAAGGTAAAAATTAATCATATCTTCTTTTATAAACTTTTTCAAATAAAAAATTAATAAATAGGTAAAATTATTAAAATGGCGCAAAGGTTAAAATACAGTTCGTTGAAAAAGTCAACTAATGCATATAATTAGGAAGCGTTAACATCACAATCAATGGATGCATAGGTTTTAGAATTCATACTACCCTCAACTTCCAATATCCAACAAAAGGAGATATCATCTGGAAGTGTTTAATACATCAGGAAAAAACGCAAATATGATCAGATCTATTTGTCCTTAGGATTTACATATTCTAGCTCCTACAAAACTATGAAGACAAAGAGATTTCCTTTTAAAGAAAACTGGAAGATCATAATAAAGCTCAAATTTTAAGGCCAAAAAATTTAAAACTGATAATAAAAAAGCAATGGAAGCGTTATACAAAGTATGTTATCGCATTGCTCTTGCTGGAGAAGCACATATAATTGGCGAGTCACTTATTAAACATTGTGTTAAAAGTATTGTTACTTGTATGTTTGATTTTCAGGCTGCTAAAATAGGTGTAGTTGTGCCACTTTCGAATTCAACTTTATCAAGGAGTATTAAAGACATTGCTGATCATCTTTAATATGAACTTATTTTACGTTTAAAGCTATATTTATTTTTATTTAACAGTTTACAATAATTGTTAAAAATATATTTTGCACAATATTACATTTTTTTACAAAATCTTTGATAAAAAATAGTAAATTATGAGTGTTATTAATTTTTAAATTTTGATAATATTTATTTTATAAATTTAAAAATTAGAAATAACTTACATTTTTTTGAATTAATTTTACCATTAAAATTCGCATAAATAATTTAAAATATGAACTTTCCATAATTTGTTATAAAATCTTGACAATAATATGTATGCAGAAACTAATCATTTTTCTTTGTATGTAAAATCCGGCTAAAGCACTCTATAAAGCTTTATCAAATGGAATGCAGTGTAATAATCTGTATAACATGTGTAAACTTATAATTCATTAATAAAATGGCTGTTAGAAAAGTACTTCACGTATTTCGGAATTTGGCAAAATTTTCTGACGCCATTGTAGTCAATGTAACTGTCCATCTTGGTATAATATTTCATATCAGTTTCTGTTTACGCCATTTCCAAATTGAATTTACCATAAACATATAATTTATACGTCACATTCATGTGATTAAATAAATTTATGTGGTCATTTGTGGTTTCGAAGGATGTGGACAAAAATGAATGCATTTTCCATTTGTCCATGGGTACTGATTGGCAATCAGTGATTGCATGTCACTTAAAAGTAATTGTGCATCTATTCGGCAGTGTACATATTCGTCTGCATATAACAGATCAAATATGGAAATGATGAAGTAAAATATTTTTACAGTCAAATAGTGTCATAAAATAGTTGAAAAATAAAAATTATATTTCATTAAAATTAATCTCTCATTATAATCTTGAAAAAGCAGTCAAAATAACTTTCATTCTTCTAGCATTAATGTATCTCATAGTAAATATTTTACTGGAATAAAATACAGCATTAGCACAATTAAATTATCTATTTTTACAGATAAGGTTCTTTTTAAATTTCTTTATGGAAACAACTCGTCAGTTCAAATGTCAGTTTGTCAATGTTAAATATTGTATATATCAACCAACAAGTTTTCCCAGTCAGTTTGCATAAGGCGACTTGTTTTCTATAACAATGAGAATTTTAGATTATAACATAAATATAAATATAAGTTATAATTCTCTCTGGAAAGTGAAAGTTTTCCTTTTATTGCCTCAACTATGTAAATAAAATTTGAACAATTTTGAATAAATTTAATTTTTTCATTTGTTTTTAAGCAAATATTTTATAATTTCAAGTATATCACTTAACGATTCAAACTACTAGAGTCTTTTTAAGAAGTTTTGGGATAAATTCTAATTGAAAAATAATTATAAAATATGACAAATTTTAAGAGTGTGATGTGAGCAAATATTACTATAAAATTATAAATCTTTATATTAACAAATTTAAAACGGAGTTTATTCGCATCTCCATTTTTAATTGGTTCGAATAATTCGATCTGATTGGTTTGAAAACGGATTCAGAAGTAATAGTAAGGTTTGTTTTCTTTCTTTAGTAAAAGTAAGTAATGTTAATGTTGAATTAATTTCGCACTATTCTCATAATTCTGTTTATGTTTCTGTAAAGTGGGAGTAATATAATTTAAAAATAGATAAAAAATAAGTTAAGATTTTATCTATAATATAAATAATTTTTTAATATAATTTTAAATATAATTTCATATAAAACTTATATATATATATATAATAAATGCATGTTAGAATCATAGCCCATAAAAAACGAATTATCGACGCTTCTGAAAAATATTTAAATATTATAAAGTAATATTGTTATTTGAAATAAATTTTTGAATTAAATCGTGTTATTATTGAATTTAATATGATTTCAGACAAATATTATTGCAATGTAGTTGCAATTAACCATTTCTAAATTAAAAATAATTTGTTTTTAGTTATTTGTTTTATTAATTTGTAAAAATTGGAATTAATGTTTAAAGAATAAAGCTGTTGAGATCTTTACTGGACTCATAATATTCACATGAAATTTTATTTTAAATAAATAATCACTGGAATTTATGAGAACAGGGTGAAATCTGAATTTCATTTTAGAAAGTCGATTGGTGAATAACATTGTATAAAAGACTAAATCGCAAGTTACAAAATGTTGTATTTGTATATATAAAGAGTAAATCCAAAGAATATTTATATTAAACTTTCTAATTGTGTAGACCAGTGATGGGCAACCGTTTTAAGAGTTACGGCTAAAAAACGAAATTATATTTAAAAGTTTTTTTTAAAACTAATGCGATGAATGAAGTTGTCACAGCTTTTTTAAAAGTTCCTCATAATTTTGTTTGAACCGAGATGTATTTGTATTGAAGACTATAATTTCTGAAAAGTAAACATTTATTCTCATCTGTTAGTCTGTTTCTAATCCATCTATTTCAAAGTTTTAAGCATTTAAAAAAACACTTCCTGACATAATTTATTTTTAAAACACTGAAATTATAAATGTATATACTATTATCTTAAAATCTTTGGTGGGACGTAGTTTGTCCATCACTGGTAAAGACAGTCAAATTGTTAGATATGTTTATATACTGCAAATACAACATTAAGTGATTTAAGGTATATAATATATAACAACATAACCTGTGGATCCAAATTCAACATTATAAAAAGAACATCTAATAACATTTAGTAAGTGAATTTATATAATATTCCATAGATTTTAAGCATGCATATTTTAGTAAAAATGCGTTTTTTAATAATTTATCTATAAAAAGGATATATATTCGCAAACATCTTCTAAAATAAAATTGAGAATTTTGGAATGTCTTTCATAGCTTTTGCATATTTAGCTAATTTAAGGTCTATTAAATAAATCTAACAATACATTTATCTTAAAATTATCATATACTAAATTTATAATATTATATCTAAAATGTATGAGTGTACAACATGTTGACATCGCTCATACATTTTAATACATTTTTAAACTCACAAAGTCATTCAAAGTTTTGTTTATATAGTGTATATATATATATATATATATATATATATATATATATATATGATTATATTTACATATAACTAATTGGTAAAAACAAAGTAAACTCTTTGAAATTTTAAGATAGTAAAAAAACATGCTTTAAAGTATTTTTTATGAACCAATTATTAAAAATTACAATTAAATTTTATCTGTGAAAAAATAATCACTATTTTTTTGAATATTAACAAAAAAACGGCAGGCCGCGGGTTGCTCATCTCTACACTAAAGAATCCATTAGATTCTTGATTAATTTCATGACATCTTTTCAATATTTTTTAAGATTTAGAAAAATAGCATATAATAAATCATAATTTTATGGATGTTGAAGAGTTTTACAAAACGAGAACACAAAATTATGAGTTTTATCTTCACATTGACAGACCAATTTTATCCTCAAAGGTTTTCCTAATTGAAACAAGACATCTTTAAGAATTCATTCAATAATGTCTAATGCATTTCAACAAATTTGCATTCAATTATGCAAATGGATAATTGCGGACAAGATACAGAGAAGTGATATATACATTTTGATCTATAACTGAAACATTGATGACTGATAAATACATGACTTGCAATTCAAAGATTTGATTAAATGTCGATAAGTTTTGTTAAGATTTATATTACCGAAGGATTTTCCCTTAAAAACTTCCTGAATTCATCGAAAGAATTGTCAAAAATGGAGCTATGTGACTTGAATTAGTAGCAACTAATATGGAATTTTTTCAGGAAAATATTTCCTAAAAATAATCATTTTCGAATTTTTATTTATTTATTTAAATCAATGTCGTCATAAAAATTAATTATAATTTTCCAATTCAATGAAATTAAAAAAAATTTAAGAAAATTCTATATAAATCAACTTAAATTTTTTTCCCATTAATTTATTTATTCGAAAATTTCCCAATTTGGCATTAATCGAGATCGAGATAAAATTTTTGATCATTAAAATAATTTTTCTCGATTTAAACAATGAGTAAAAGTCACTTTGTGATCGCTTGAAATTTTTATTCAATATTACAAAAGTTGTTTAAATTCGACTAATATTTGATTTTCTTTGTCGATATTTGCATTTGTTAAAGGGTTGAATATAATCAAATTTCATTAATAGAATAACTTTGGTAAGTATTAGAAAGTATTACTATATAATGAACTTCCAAAATGATTACTACTTGACTTAACATTTGAAATTAAAATTTATGAGGAAATTGAAAGATTCTTAAAGATTAATTAGAAATTTTGTAAAAATTTAAAATATATTTTTATTGAAAAATATTTTAAAAAGAAGAAATTTATCATTTTTAAAAAATATTTTTATCAAAGCGTATTTTAAGAAAAACTGAAATTTGTTTAAATAACAAAAATAAGGAGAGACAAGTTTTTGAGTATATCATTTCTTAAATAAAATTTATGGAATTATTTAGTGATTTGAAAACGGATGTTCTCACGGATGAGAATCCTAATATGGTGGCAGCGGTGAACACCGACGCGATTACCGAAAAATTATTGCCAAAGGTGTTCTGTCAAGGTGATGACTTGGAAAAATTCATCAGAAGATCCGAAATTTATTTCGATGCTAAAGGCATCAATAAAAAAGAACAGGAAAGATTGACTGCAAGCATGATCGACGGGGATCTATTGGAGAAATATGCGAAGACAGTTAAAAAAGCAGAAGGATTTCAAGCCAGGTTACGAATGGCATTTGATTACGAAAGAGATGTAATAAAGGATATGGAAAGTTTATTGAATTATAAAAGAAGAGGCGAAGAGATTGAAACATATTTTTAAAAAGTGGAGGACCTTGTTGACAGGTTTTTTGAGAATAAAGAATTCACGAAAGAGAAATTAACAGCAAAAATGTTGATAGTATGTGCTGAGAATAAAGAAGTTGAGAAAGAAGTAATATTGCGGAAGATAAAATGCACAGAGGAGATAAAGGAAACATTAATTCTGATGGATAAAGTGGACAGGCAGAGAGATCAGATCAACGCTATGAAAGAGTGGTCTATCAGGATCTACAGAGAAGAGGAAAGTACAAGCAGAAAGATGAAAGAGAAGAAGTCAGGCGACGAGAAGAACCAGAATGCTGGCTATGCCACAAAATACGCCACACAAAAATAGAATGTCCAGTAAGAAGTAAGATAGAGTGCTGGACATGTCACAGAAGCGGACATATAGGTAGGAATTGTCCAGATCAAAAAATGCCAAGATGTTTTGGTTGTGGGAAAGAAGGTCATATAAGAAGGTTATGCCAAGAAATACGGTGTAAAAGATGCAACAGAAATGGTCATAGATTGGAACAATGTTATATAAAGTCGAGTTACAAGACATCGATAGAGAAACTAAGACCGACAGGAAACAGATACAGCAAGATTAATGCGTAGAGACAAATGAAGATAATTTTAGTAGGACGTACCCAAACAAAAGGGCTCCACCAGTAGAGGAGTTTGTTGGAGCCATATACTAACATAAAAGTGGATGGGATATCCTGAAGGGGTAGAAAAGTGGGAAATTGTAGGAAGGGTAAATGAGAAAGTATACAGGTTCCTAAGGAGAGATAGGTTTGAAGAGGAAGTGGAAAGAATTGGAACAATTGAAACAGGGCAGGAGGTAGAAATTGTATATAACAAGCTACAGGGAAGACCTAGTCTAACAGTAATGACGAATGGGGAAATTTTCGACTGTTTATTAGACACCGGAGCACGAATAAACGTAATGAGTATGAACTGTTTTAACAAGTTACGAGGACAACAATTGATGAGAAGCGACGATAAGTTACAATGTGCAAACTAAAGTACGATAGAGACAATCGGAAGAACAAAGGTTAAAGTAGCTATCGGAGATATTTCTAAGGAAGTTAGATTCATTGTGGCGGAGAAAGTAACACCAGAGGTGATTGGAGGAGTAGAATTACAAAAGGCATTTGGATATAGGCTGGCAAAAAAGAAAAATATCGAATCTAGTAAAAAAGACAAGAACTATATTTGTAACATTGAAGCAAAATTCGGCAGACAAATAAAGAATGGAGAAAGATTGACACGAGCGTTGGAACATCTTAAGATTGATGAGGATAGTAAATTAAAGGAATAACGAACAGTGGAAACGTGTTTATGGCTGATAAATGGGATGTGGGTCGCACGCATTTAGTAAAACATAAGATAATTACAAGAGGTGAACCGATAAACATAAAACCATATCGTCAACCATTGAATTTGGAAACAAAAATTTGTATGAAAATGGGATTATACGGAAATGCAACTCTCCATGAAACACGCCGTTAATCTGTATGGAAAAAAGAAAAGGATATTAGTCTATGCTTGGATTCCAGACAGCTGAATGCAGTAACAGAGAGGCAGGCATTCCCAATGCCAAACATAGACGAGATGTTAGATTTGCTAGGAGGATCCGTTTATTTTAGCTCAATCGATCTTGGTAATGCATATTACCAAGTGGAGTTAGACGAAGAATCGCAAGAGAAAACAGCATTCTCAAACAAGAAAAGGCAAAACTGTTTCAATTGAATGCCGCTCGGAATTGCTGAAGCACCAGGTACGTTCCAGGAAATGATGACAAAGGTAATAGGCAAAATAAATGGAGCAATGGTCTATTTGAATGACATTCTGATTTATTCGAATAGTAAAGAAAAACATTATACAATACTCAGTGAAGTATTGAAAGCGATCGATGAAGCAGGACTAAAGATTAACCCAGAAAAGTGTCAAATAATAAAGAAAGAAATCAGATTCTTAGGAAACATAATCAGTAAAGAAGGAGTAAAAATCGATCCTTCTAAGATTCAGGCTATGCAAAACTTTGGGAATCCAAGTTGCGTAAAGAAACTTCGAAGCTTTCTAGGCATTTGCAATTATTATAGAAGATTCATCAGTGAGTATGCAAAGAAAACAAGGATGTTAGAACAATTATGTAGTGGTCCGAGTAACAAAAAACTGGAATTGACTGAAGGAACGAATAACGTATTCGAGGGAATGAAGTTAGCACTCACAACGGCACCGATCCTATGCTTTCCGGATCTGTGAAAGGAGTTCATTTTAGATACTGATGCCAGTTTTGATACCATTGGAGCAGTGCTTTCGCAAAGATAAAGATGGAAAGGAGAGAGTAATTGCGTATGGATCACACTCGATGACGAGCCATGAAAAAGGGTATTGCATTACGAGGAAGGAACTATTGGCGCTACACTATTTTTGTAATATATAATACAGTAATATATCGATATTTTTGATATATTACAGATTTATTGTCTTCAAGCTTTTTCTAATATATATATATATAATATTTATATATTTCATGTATTAAAAGTTTTGCTTAATTATCACGTCTTAATGCACAAAATTTAAGATTATTATCACAGGAAAATTATCACAATGAACATAAGTAAAATCCAAAATTTCCATAAAAACGCCAAAGGTTTCATGTGACCCACACATTTTAGAAGTTACAGATTTATAATATTAATTAAAAATTGAATCTAATTGAAATAAGGATGACTATTTTATTTTTATTAAATAAGCTTTTAAATAAATCATTATAAAAAGGCTGTGTCGAAAATTTGTGAATTATCAAAAAACCATCGATATGTTTACTGACAGTCAATTTTTTAATGGAAAATGAAAAGATATTCGATAGTTTCCAGGTTCGCTGATTTATTTAGATACCTCATCATATTTCCATAATACCCTTCACAATCTGTGGGTGTAATTTCCCAAAATGCTTTGGTGATCCAATCCTTCAATTGGCTTTCACTTACGCATCCATGCCTCTCAACAATATTTTTCCATTTACTAAAGCAATTCTCAAAGGCATTAGGGAATGGACAGTATGATGGTCGGTATAAAGTCGGAAAACGCTCAAAATTTAAGTTACCATAAAGATGAAATTCGAATTATCCATAATTATTAAGGGTAAAACGATACCTCACATTCCGCATTTGTTTTTTAGTTCTGTTAGGCAAACGC
Organism: Schmidtea polychroa; assembly: GCA_959609185.1. Taxonomy (NCBI): domain Eukaryota; kingdom Metazoa; phylum Platyhelminthes; order Tricladida; family Dugesiidae; genus Schmidtea; species Schmidtea polychroa. Next base: position 15,113 of record CAUHTR010007402.1, on the reverse strand, counting down.
TGGGTATTGCAAGAAAGGGGGATGGAATTGGCGCAAACATCGATCGATTATCGATTTTGAAACGCTTATTTAAAATTTATCCTGCACTCGTCTTGCAAGTTCGCTAAGAGTTAATAGACAATTTTGATAAACCAAGCAACAAACTGTTTCTTTTTGTTGAGTAGACAATTTCCTTCTTGTATCCTCTCCTCGCCTTCATATATCTTCTTGACTTTTAGCAAGAAATTCCGATACGATTGCCATGACCGTTGTTCTTAGGAGTCCTAATAGCCTTGAAATGCTGGTACTTCTAACACCGTTGAGTTTGAGGTTTATTACTCTTCTAATTTATCTCAAGTGTGACTGCTTTACGCGTAATTTCTCGACATTTCTCTTGAACCCTTGGAACTAGTATCATTTTCATTTGTTTTCCAAGTTGTGATTCATCTGTTGATAAATTTGGATATCCGATCATGGGGATGAAATTTAATTTTAATTCATAATTTACTTAATTGTTTGCAACACTAGCTTAATAGCTCGAAAAACTATACATTTCAAATAAATGTATTTATTATAGATATATACTTTTCATATACATATTTACATTATTTTTTGATTTATGTAGTTTTTACTATAATTTTTACATTTTACACATTTACATTATTTAACATTATGATATTTTCAAAGTTATTCTAAAAAATTTATATTTTTTAAGAAATCAAATATATTATTTATTATTATTCCATTTTCCACAAAATTTGTTTTAAAAAACTTATTCAATAAGTAAACTTTATAATTGATTCTTTCATGTAATAACTGAATATGAAAAAAAAATCCATAAAAACACAGCTTTTAGTATAAATCCTTTATATGCCAAATCTTCCGGTTTCAAATGATTTTCATATTCATTCTCACTCTGAATAAACAAATAATATATAATTTATTGACTTAAGACACAAAAAGCCGATAAAATTTCACGTTTTATTCCCTGCAAACAAACCTTCAACATGTTGGTGTGTTTGTATGTGAGAGTGTAGCACCAAAACTTGATAAAACGCATTGTTATCGACAATAAGTCTATTCGCCAAGGTTCATTCGATTGGATGACTGAAAGTGAGTTAATTAGCCCTCCTACGATTTTAGTTAGAGAAACTCGGCTGATACAAAAACTTAAAGAGTTGATATAAAGACTATCACCTTAAAAATGGTCAATGCGGTGTGAGAAATACGACCATTTTATTTCCAATGAAGTGTCAAGAATATGAAAACTATATATTTTCGGACAAATATGGTTTAATAAATACCTTTATTGCTTTCGAAAACGTTTAAACGTTTGAACTAACAATAAATGATACAATATTGAGTAAATATAATTTTAGGAAATTTTAGTGTATTTATTTATAATAAATAATATCCAATAAAGCGATTTTTTAAAAAGTGATTCTTAAACAATTTTTATTTCACAGACCATTCTGAAATCTGCGCACCACCAAATAAAATCTCGACTTTTTATAGTGGAATAACAAACACCTAAATATTAATTTTATTCAATTTTAAATATAAATTTTATTTCATTACTAATTTTTACAGCATATTTAATATGAATTTCTTTACATCAAATATTTTTCAAAAATTTTAAAATATGAAAATAATTAAAATTTTTCTTCAATTTAATTTTGATATTTTTCTTTGCGGACCACAGTTTAAGAATCTACATATAAGATCATTAAAAATCCCATTCAGTACTATTTGTTATTTTGTATAGAATTGATGTTGAAATTTAAATGATTTTCATAATATCTATCAAAATTTTGCAACTATTTTTAACACTGTATAACTACCTTCCAGGTGTTTGTAATTAATTAATTAATTAATTAATTAATTAATTAAAAATAGTAATGTAGTATAGACCAAAAACTAATTAAATTATATTAATCAAAATACTTACATTAAATTCAAAATTCATTTTCGAGACATTAAATTTATTATAGATTTTATGGGGTTTTGCAATAAAATTATACAATTTCTCAAAGTCAATTTAATCGCACATTATTTTTATTTTCGGAAATTTTTGAAATGCCTTAATTTTTGTAAAATTCAAACCAACAAAAAATTAACAATTTTTTGCACAAAAAAAACATTTTAATTTATAAATTCAAACAAAAATGAAAATTAATATATAAATGATCCTGAATCAATTGACAATGGTTATTCCAATAAAATATTTCATTGAAAAATGGGATACAATTAAAACAAAATTAAAATTATTGATAAAATATTGAAATACTCCTCGACAAAATAGATTTAATTTCACAATAATCTGTCATTGTTGGTTTGTCAATTGAGGCAAAGAATTGAAGATATTGTCGATTTTGTTGAAAACAATGACAAATATAATTTACAAATACTAAATCCATTCAACTTACTGACAAAATATATTTTGTTGAATTTCTCGTCAAACGCAAAAAGAAATTAGGAGAAATGAGATATTTCCGTTACATAAACTAGCAATTCAGGCTCTACTGCATGTCATCACTGATTCGAAACGACAGTCTTTTTAAGATCTTCTTTTTGGGGAGAATGTTGGTTTGGATTAGTATGTTAATTTTACATTTCCTTCTTATGAGTCTTGTAATATTTTTTGATTGCAAGTTGTTTTTGTTTTTTTCATCAATTTTAATCATATTCCTAATCATCACATTGATTTTTGGTGACATAATACATTTTATAAAGATTAATATGAATATTAAATAAATATTACAAACAAATTATTGTAAACTGTTTCTGATCAAAGAAATAATTTTTTATTATCTATCAATTAATTAATACACTGTTGAAAATATCTTTTTGGGGATTTCTTATATAATTAGAGTAAAGAAAGATTATAAAATACGAAATATTTACAAATTATTCATTTTTAATATAATATAAATTATAAATATAAACTTTAATAAACTTTAGTGGCAGACTGATTAAAATTTGTTAACAATTAAATTTGTGAACAATAATCTATTTGACTCCAACATGCACTATAATATCAAAATTACAAGTCATTCAATAATAATTAATTAATTCCCTAAAATTAATAGTAAAAATTATGATTTATCAGTAGTCAATACTAATTTAGAAAGTGTTAATATTTTTAATTTTTCATTTTTGATCTATTTTAATCTATTTTTTACGATTTTTTTTAATTAAATTATTTAAAACAATCAAAATTTTTATGTTTTTGTCATATTGAATATATATTGAAAATTAAGATCGAGAATAAGTCGAGAAATTTACGTCAAATTTTCAAGTCAAAATAGCCACTTCGACTTATACGCGGGTCAATAAAAAATTAAATTAATTTTTCAAGTTTTTTTTAATCACATTTATTTATATTAAATTAGATACCAGTAATTGAAAATGGATTATTTCATCATAATTAAATTAATTTTGAATTAACTTATTAAACCAAAAAGCATTTATTAAGAAATGTTATTTAATAACCGACAGGTTTGCAACAGTAATATACAATTATTCAATTGATTAAAAATTCATTTTATCAATTCATTTGAATTCTTAAGTCGTGATTCATACGAAGCTGGATTTAAGTTACGAGTTGTGGTGCTGGCTGAGAAAAACGGTAACTCAAAAGCTGCCAGAGAAAACAATATTAGTGAGAAGCTTATGCGAGATTTGAGAAAAAATAAAAGTGATCTTACTGAAATACCAAAAAAAAAATACGGTTGAGAATCACTGAAATAGCGAATAGATTGTTTATAGGAATGCAGATATAACAGAAAGTAGAAAGCAGATATATAAAGAAAAGTACTATAAATAGATCAAAACACAGATATAAAGACGCTGTTATCATTATTGAAAAAACATCAAAAAAAATTCATGTAACAGAATTGAAAATTGGTTTCATTTTAGTCAGGAACATCAAGTGGCTTCGACATGTTAAATAAGATATATATTAAAAATTAAAAATATTATTTCTAAATAATTTATTTTAAAATATAAAATTAAATTTGTAGAATTCTCAAAATAAAGTTGTTTAAATAACCAAAAATTAATAATAATAATAATAATAATAATAATAATAATAATAATAATAATAATAATAATAATAATAATAATAATAATTATAATAATAATTAATATATGATTTAGCTAAAAAACGTAAAATATGATTTTGTCATTTCGCTAACAGCCGAAGTTGTAGAGTTCTTCAGAAATACTTTACATTTTATTTTCAAATTGAGATTCGAGAGTTTGGCGATAATAAATTTCGTTTTTTGCTAATTTCAAATTTTTATAATTTAAACTCAATCAATTACTATTTAATATTTATCAGTAGATTAATTTTATTCAATAATGTTTAGAAAGAAATAAATGTGAAAAAAATATTATTAGACAATTCTGTGACTAAAACAGATCAGTTAAATATAAGTTTAATAAGAACATTTTTGTAAATAAATTAGATAATAAATTAATTAATATTAGATGTCAAATTTTAAATCGTCTTTCCTTTAATACGTTTTTGTTAAAAACCTTTAATAATTGAAGTTTTCGGTCTTGTTCTTCAGAAAATTGTTGGAGTTGTTTTGGTTGTGGTGAAATAAATTCTGAAAATCAAAGAAATCTGCAAGATAGTAAAAAGCAAAATTTGACTAAAATTCAAAATAATAATTGAAGTGAGAAAGATTATTTAAAAAGTTAAAAATTAATATTTTTCGAATGAAATGTATATGAGCTGATAGTAGATGTTGAATCGAACAAAAACAGAAATATAAAAGCAACTTAGTCAAATTTATTAACGAAATACAAATTAATTAATAAATTAATTAAAGAAGAATAAATTAAATTTAAGACACAATCCAAACCCTGAGATTGACAGACAAAATGTCAGCCTGTCAAGCTAAAAAATAAAAATAAAATTTAAATAATTAATTCCTTTTGAGTAATCGGTATCTAATTATCAATTTTTCGAGAAAAGAATTCTTTATAAAAGGAACTCGTATATTAAGTAAAGTAATTTGAGTTGTATTGACAAAATTTAAAAGATTGTGAGCTGAAATATTAATAAAATTTGTTTTAAGTTAGTACAGTCAAACTAACAGTTCCATCCTATTTGTGGGGATACCTAAATAACAATTTATAAAGAAATAAATAAAATAAATAGATCGCCATGACAAACGGGACGATCTATGGGAACTCAGAAAAGAAAACGGAAGTAAAAAGAAATTAAAAATGAGAAAGATAAAGGAAATAAAAGGAATCAAACAGGAAAATAAAAACAAAGGTCAGTACTAATTAATTAGTACAAAAAGGAAAAGGAATTTTGAAATCGGGGAAAAAGGAAAACTACAGTATCCTTATCTCGACAGCTTGGCAGTGATAACAGAATTAATGGGAGAAGGCGGTCAAACAAAAAAGGAAAAAGTGAAAAAAACTTGACAGCTATCAGAGATAAAAATAGGACAGTCGGGGAAAGCAGGAGAAAGAAAATGGAAAAACACTTGATTATCTGGAGTGCCACAAGGGAAGCAAACTATATAAAGGAAAACTGGTGGACACGAAAGGAGAACAAAATTTGGAAAAGTGAGAACAAAATTTAGAGACAAAATCAGAGACAAGAAGGGACGTGAATACGAGAGCCAATTTGTGAGACACGTATAGAGATAATTCAAGAGATAAAAGTGTTGGAGAAAATTAGACAACGTCGGACGAAACGATTGTAGTAGTATGATATGTCACCGCCAGATCATGTCACCGCCAGATCACACATACCCCCCCCCCCCCCGGGAAAAATTTTAATTTTTAGAACGATGCCACATATTTTTAGAACTATTACGTAATCAATGCATAATATTTTTAGAACTATTACGTAATTTTTTTTTTAAATTAAGTGATCTGGCGGGCTCACACTTTTTTTCATCTCAAAAATGAATGTTCTCGTTAACAGATTTTATTGACCGATACCTCATCTTAAAGCTCAGTCCAAGACCTTTCGAATGAGATATAGGTATTTTATATATCTTTAATAGTTTTAATGTTATTAACATTTGATGACGACCATCTTTTCAAAGTTAAATTATTATTAATTTCCAAAATATTATTAAGTGATTCAGCGGTGACCTACTTTTTTTCATCCCAAAAGTTATCGTTCCCATTATCCGAATTTATTGGACGATACCTCATCTTAAAGCATAGTGCAAGACCTTTCAAATGAGTTATTGAAGGTATCATCATCATTAATATTAACAAAGAGAATGACTCACCCAACGATGCCTAATATTTTTAGAACGATGCCTTATATTTTTAGAACGATTACGTCGTACTTTTAGAACCAAATTAAGGAATGCCTAATATTTTTAGAATGATGTCTAATATTTTTAGAATGATGCCTAATATTTTTAGAACGATTACGTCATACTTTTAGAACGATGCCTAATATTTTTAGAATGATGCCTAATATTTTTAGAACGATGCCTAATATTTTTAGAATGATTACGTCATAATTTTAGAACGATGCCTAATATTTTTAGAATGATGCCTAATATTTTTAGAATGATTACGTCATAATTTTAGAACGATGCCTAATATTTTTAGAATGATGCCTAATATTTTTAGAATGATTACGTAATCAATGCCTAATATTTTTAGAATGATACATAATATTTTTAGAACGATTACGTCATACTTTTAGAACGATGCCTAATATTTTTAGAATGATTACGTCATACTTTTAGAACGATGCCTAATATTTTTAGAACTAATAATTTTTGTTTTAATTTGTTTAAATCGTTGATTATTATTATTATTATTATTATTATATACTCCTAGTCTATCCGACAAAATATTCTGTCCCCCTATGGGTACTGCTCACAAGGGTACTACTCACACTCAACAAGTCACATGGGTACTGTTCATATTATTATTATTAGTATTTTTTTTTTCAAAGATATTTAGTTACATGCTCACTGCAAACTAAAGTAAATATGAACAGTATTATCAAATTAAATAAAACTTTATAAAAATTTTAATTCTTTTAATGGCTCAAAACAAAGTCCTGATCCATAGTGACAACATTACTAGTTTTCAATAATAAAACAATTTTTAATATACTTTCTATGTTTAAACACTTAAGGAATGTTTAATAATATTACACAATATAATGATTTTTATCTATAGAAAGAAATACGAAAACTTTTCATTAATAAAAATCAACACAAATCAATGTTTTTACAAAGTTATATTAATTTATCACAGGAAAAAGATATTAAAATCGCTTAATCACTCAATTGTACATCATCAATATCAATTTCGTCACTCAATTGTACATCGTCAATATCAATTTCATCATTAGGATCATCACCAGAATCGAAATCTGGACTTAAACCATTGAAAAGTGGACCCACTTCCTCATCACCAGAAACAAAATCTGGACTTAATCCTCCAAATAGTGGCCCAACTTCTTCAAATATTTGATCTTCATTTATATCATCTAGTGCTAAATAATGACCAAATGCGAGACTGGAATTTTTCCCCACCCAAAACCGCTTGTCGTCGTTGTTTGACAACGCGATTTTATTGTTTTTAAATGTGTACAATTGATGGTTCCGCGTCCCTATCCTACTTTGTGGCACAGAAAATACTACGTTGTTATTGTAGCATTCTAAATATGAATCGTGCCTAATTTCTGTACCTATTAACCTGACTCCTTTTGCTTTTAAATGATCTTTAGCCCCTAACAAACTATAGCACTTGGGTCTTAAGAAAACCCATTCCTTATACCCTAGACCTTTACTTTCAATCAGTATTTTTCGACAAAGTCAATGAAGTAACACCAAAATTTTTGAAAATTGAGCTGGAAGCAGTATACGATCCATTATATTGCGTTTCACTTTGAAATGTTACCAGAATAAAATTAGGCATTTCTCTGTCACCAAATATTTGTTCTTTATAGAATGATGAAGCACCTTTAGCAATAGCAAATTGTACAATTTCCTTTGTTTTTAAAGGATAAATTGCATGTTTTGAATTAAGACCTAATTGATGACCAGCTAATACTGACGGGTCTACTCGAACTCTTCTCACCAATAATTTTGCATCAACTAATTGACATATTGGTGCACCAGTTGCACTAGTAAGAGATAATGCAGAATCGGACCTTTTCAATCTAATATGTATATTAACTCCCGGTAGTAAATATTTCGGTTGATCCATAAAATCAAGTTGTAATGATGAGCACATAGTGAATACTTTTGAACCTTTAACCCACTTTTTTCTTTCATCATCTGTTGCTGCATAACCCATTGGAGTAAGACAGGTATTTTTAGTATCGGAATTGTAATTTAAAATAGTTTCTATCAAAGCCTTGTGAATAAATGTATTATTTCCGCCCTCAATCTTGATATTATTAAATCCCAACACTGCATCTTTAAACAGAGTATGAAACATGAAATTGTTTGGTAATACATCCGCATTGGCATCCAAAACTTTTCTATCTTTATCTACAACCTTGATCTGAACAGTCAATAAAGTATCGTTCAAATCTAAATATTCAGTTTGCGAACCATTAATATAAAACTCGATATCATTTCTACTATCAGTAATTGAATTCATAGGAAAAACTTCTTCAAAGGCCCCAAATTCTATTACAGCCTGGGACGATGGTCTATCAAATATACATAATTCGGATTTACCACAAATCATTTTGCAAATATAGTTCCATGTCCTTTCATTCGTTTGTTTATACGCGATATTCCATGCCCTTTACGTTTTGGAGCCGGGGCTGGAGCCGGGGCTGGAGGCGTATCTTTTTGAAACATACCAGCAACTCCAGGTAGAACCTTCCCTAACTCAGCTAAAGCATTTGTTTTTAGGGATGGTAATATTTTCTGTTCATTCATAATCACATCTTTTGCAGTTTTCATACCAAAACTACCAATACGTTTAAGAATAGGAAGTGCAAATCTCCCTATTGTTTTTAACCAACCTGATCCGTACTGTTTACCAATAAAATATGGTAATTCACCGCCAGATTGGCTATCGCTATACATACTAATAATATCGGAATTAGCCATCTACTTTACGAAAATGTAGTGTCAAATGAGTTTTTGAGTCTTTTGGGAAGTTTATAAGTTTTCCACTATCGTCACGAATATTTATTTCTATATTGTTTATACATGAGCTTGAAATTGGTAAATACATAGGATTATCTATATTTATATTGACAACTTCATCATGTTCATATTTTCCAATCCATACCGATTTCAATAGAGGAACACTGGAATCACCAACAATTATAGGCTCAATAATATTAGTATATATGAACATTTGTTGATGATGTTCAAGTATTCTTGGTTTACGTATACCAGCCGATTTTTCCCGATATTGCTGCTTCTCTAATCCAAGTGTATTTGTCAAATTTTTATCAAATGTAACTTCGCAAATGTCATCATTCAAACTAAAGGTAAATAACAATTCTTTCACAATATCCAAACTTTTAAATATGTGTGAACAATTATACTTTAAATATTTAAGTAACACATCAAGTTTATCAATATATAATTCGTCAGCGAAGGTGAATGATTCTTCAACTTCATTATTATACGACACTGAAATTTTGATTTCTTCTCTCATTACACTGTTTGCTTCAAATAGATCAAAGCGTAATAAATATTCTGTTTCCATAACTTCATTTTTCAACTTATTGCAACCCATTCTTCTGGCATCTTCAATATATTCGAATGTTATTGTAAATGGTTTAAAATCACAACTGATATTTAATCCATCCTTGTAAAACATAGAGCAATGCTGATCTAATATTTGATTCGGAATATGATATGTTTTATCATAATTACTGATAATAAAGATACCACTACATGTTTTCATAACATTCCTTTTGAAATCAATCTTACATTGACTATAAAATGGGAATGTATTGTACACGAATGTAAAATCTTGCAGTGCGACTTCCCAATCACCATTTAAAGAAATCGGATTCTGGAGATTGACCATGAATTTACTGGCTTGATTATCTGGATGAATTAATGGGCAACTATTGCTTGGTAAAATAGTATAAAAATTCACTTTACTAGATCCTTTTCTGATATCCATGATGGGTTTTGATAACCATGCCATTTGACATAGTATTGTTTATCATTGCCGATCTTTTTAGTTTTCAATATCTTTTGAATTCTAAATACTTTTGGGGGAGGAATAACTTGTAATTCTTGCTCATAAAATTTTCCTTGTACAATATTGTTATCATTGTCTTTGATGACATACATTACAGGATTCTGTTTAGTATTTATTTTTGAAATTACAAAGACTTCATCACTCCAATTCGTATCGAAATTTTTAATAAATGGTGATGCACTAATTTTACTAATTCTAACATGATCACCTACTTTATATTTCGGTTTTGTAATTTTTACAGGTTTTGTAGAATAGATTGTTTTTGACGTGATATCAATCGGCCTTAATCCATTCAGTCCTTGATGTGATGAATGATTATAACTGGTTATTATTTTTGGTAAAACCCATTTTTTATTACCTTGATGCACAAATAATTTCTTTAATCTATCTCTCAAAGTTCGGTTAAATCTTTCAACATGAGCAGCTTTGTATTGAGAATGTACCGAGTAATGATTTATTTTCAATTTATTGAGGATTTGCTTGACTTTACTGTTGTAGAATTCTTTACCTAAAATAATAATAATAATAATAATAAAAATAATAATATTAATACCTAAATCAGTTTGCAAGTTATTAGGATGTCCATCTTTAAATAAATCATTAACAGCTTTGGACATTTCATCTGCAGATTTTGACTTGACTGGTATTGCTCGGGCAAACCGACTGAATACATCAATACATGTTAAAATATATTTATACCCCTTGTTAATTTTCGAATAGGGTATCATCTCCATCAAATCCATTTGCCATAAATCATTTATTCCATATGTTTTATATGCTCTTGTTGGGAATCGTTTCTGCATTGGTTTGTTCAAACTGTACGCAAGCTGGTCTGATAACCACTTCTGGGTTTCCTTTTTCGAATTTGGAACTCTTTTCCTTAATTTTGCCACTCCACCAAAACCGGCTTCGTCTTCGGGGTTCGTCCAAATCTTCTCCATTACAACAAGAAGATTTAATATTAAATTTAATGTCTGGTAATGAAGGATTAGCACCCATTGTTTATGATCGACTTCCTATTATTCCACCTAATAATGATATTGCTAAAGGTATCAATGCACCGATAAATCCACCTTGTTGTTTATATATAATTTTTCTCATTTGTTGACGATTTTTATTATTTACTAATGATAGCAAAGGTTTCCTATGTTTACTCAATAATTGCTTTTTAGATTTACTGATTTTAATCTTGCCTTTGACTACTTTAAGTATAATATCGAGTAAATCATCGACAACATAATTTGGAAATGATTGAAAAATACTGTTTCTTTTCATACTTGGTGCCTTTAACAGTGTATTGAAAAACGGGAAACTCCGATGATTTTTAACAACTTTTACTTTCTTAGTGGTTTTACTTTTTGGTTTAGGTTTAGGATTTTTCGAAATAAGATTCATTGCAGGAAAATTTTCTGTAATAAGTTCTTTAGATGGAGTATAACTAGTTGTTGGTGGAACTTTTGGTTGTTTTTTACCCGATATCCTTGTTTTTGAAAACATGATTTATATGTTTTCAACTTTGTTTTGAACTTTGTTTATATACCATGGCACCTTTCGGGTTGAAAATATCTGTTTTTACCCGTATATCATCAGGACATTGTTGTGTGAAATCGAGAAATATATACCCATGCGGTATTTTCGTAGCATCTTGAAATGCATTGATAAGAAAATTACGATTGTTAGGGTATGCTTGTCGTCCGAGAAAATCAATGACAGTTGCATCTCTAGGATTCTTGAAAATAACTAAATATTGTACATTTAAATTACGTGTTCGATGTGCACCACCTTGATGAAATAGATTTTGTGTTATGAAAATAACTGTTACACCAACATGTCTGCTGATTTTTGTGAATAAATTATTAAAGTCCTTTTCTTTATTGGCTTCTTGATACAAATCATCGATAATGATGACATCATCTTACTTCAAACGACTTGACCAGTTTTTATCAAAACCCTTTACTATTTTCATGTTTTTCAACTGACAGAAACTTGATTGTGTCAATCCGTGTTCTTCGTCGGCGCCCCTATGCCAATAAATATTGTGGAATTTTGTTTTAAACAAATTTGATTTTAGTAATTTACAAACAAATAAAGTTTTCCCGCTACCACTTGGACTAACGATTTGGTATACTGCATCATTTCGTAATTCCATTATTTTTTGTTTTAAATTTAAACTATATAATTATTGTTTATATTGATAATTTAAATGAACTCTGTTTTTAAATACCTATATATATCAAAGTTTTTAAAATTATTTCATTAAAATGCTTTCAAATATAAATTACAGGGCAAAAACTGATGTATCAAAAATGGTATTTCCAATAGGGAAACCACAACAACTTATCAATAGAAGTAATAAATATCCAATAATATATTTCAAAACTGGTAAATGTAGAATTATGGGGTGTAAGGAAATAATCAAAGCTAGTGAATATAATGTTTATGATTTAGAAATACAATCGATAACCGTAACTTCCGATATAGGTTTTTCTTGTAATTTAAATAAATTAGCTAAATTAATACCATGCTTTTATGAACCAGAAATATTTCCAGCTTTGAGATATATAAAATATAACCCTATGTGTGTAAATATATTCGCTAGCGGTAAGATAGTAATTCTTGGAATAAAAAATATTGATTACAAATGTATAGTTGATAATATCATATCTGAAATTAAATCAATAATTGAAGGAAAAGAATTTTTAGATTTTCTATTAACACTTAATTAATTATTTATCATTCAATTAAAACAAAGACATGCTGCAATCTGATTGGATGATAAACAATAGTCGTAGGTATAAAATCCCTGTACCATTTCATTTTAATCATAATTCACAATGACCAAGAAAATTTCAAGCACTGAAAAACCAAAAGTAGTTCCAGAACTTGTACAACCTGTTCAAATGTTCCACAACTACAAAAATGTATTTTTTAAAAGAAGAAATCAATATGAAATTGGTGTCACCGATCAGGCTAATTCCTACCCAATTTCGATTCTTAACCGGCACGCTTTCAATGTTAGATATTAAAACCATAGATGATGTTTTCAAAAGGTTGAATACGAATCTATCATGCAAACAAAATGCATTTTTCAACAACCGATATGCAAAATTTTATGATTCCTTTGATGAAATCAGTTTCAAAGAAAACGAAAATTGGTATATAACAATTGCAATCCAAGGATATAAAGTTGATAATAATGATGTGTATTCTCCAATTTGGAAAATTATGTCTGCTAGACTTTCACAGATATTTTAATGTTGTATTTAATAAATGTATTTTGTTATATTTGTTTTCGCTTATATTCTATATTTTCTATAAACAAATATATACTATAGTTTTAAAATACTAATAATGACTACAGAAAAAGGTTAATATGATTAGTTAATTATCAAATTATTTAATATTTAGAATTTATAATAAACTTTTTATTGGAAAAATTAGCTGAAATATCTGGTGTGAAAATGGAGGATATATTATCTGTTGCAAACGCATTAAATATAAACTGGGTAGCGGAGAGTGAAGATTCGGGATTTGATGAAACAGATGAAGAAAACACTCAAGATGATGAGAAAGCATTCAAGAAATTGATGAAGTTATGGAGGAATTTACGGATACTGAACCGTGTGTATATAGGGATTGTATAGATCATGTTGTTGAAAATGTTATGAACTGTGGAGATGATGAATGTGAATGTGTTAATAAATTTTAGTGTATATTTAAAGAATAATATTTAGAATTTCTTTGTTAAAGTTTTACCTTGAATATTTTTACCAGTAACTTTGTGAACAGTAACCATGTGACTTGTTGAGCGTGAGTAGTACCCTTGTGAGCAGTACCCATAGGGGGACAGAATATTTTGTCGGATAGACTAGGAGTATATAATAATAATAATAATCAACGATTTAAACAAATTAAAACAAAAATTATTAGTTCTAAAAATATTAGGCATCGTTCTAAAAGTATGACGTAATCGTTCTAAAAATATTAGGCATCGTTCTAAAAGTATGACGTAATCGTTCTAAAAATATTAGGCATCGTTCTAAAAGTATGACGTAATCGTTCTAAAAATATTATGTATCATTCTAAAAATATTAGGCATTGATTACGTAATCATTCTAAAAATATTAGGCATCATTCTAAAAATATTAGACATCGTTCTAAAATTATGACGTAGTCATTCTAAAAATATTAGGCATCATTCTAAAAATATTAGGCATCGTTCTAAAATTATGACGTAATCATTCTAAAAATATTAGGCATCGTTCTAATAATATTAGGCATCATTCTAAAAATATTAGGCATCGTTCTAAAAGTATGACGTAATCGTTCTAAAAATGTTAGGCATCATTCTAAAAATATTAGACATCATTCTAAAAATATTAGGCATTCCTTAATTTGGTTCTAAAAGTACGACGTAATCGTTCTAAAAATATAAGGCATCGTTCTAAAAATATTAGGCATCGTTGGGTGAGTCATTCTCTTTGTTAATATTAATGATGATGATACCTTCAATAACTCATTTGAAAGGTCTTGCACTATGCTTTAAGATGAGGTATCGTCCAATAAATTCGGATAATGGGAACGATAACTTTTGGGATGAAAAAAAAGTAGGTCACCGCTGAATCACTTAATAATATTTTGGAAAATAATAATAATTTAACTTTGAAAAGATGGTGGTCATCAAATGTTAATAACATTAAAACTATTAAAGATATATAAAATACCTATAGCTCATTCGAAAGGTCTTGGACTGAGCTTTAAGATGAGGTATCGGTCAATAAAATCTGTTAACGAGAACATTCATTTTTGGGATGAAAAAAAGTGTGAGCCCGCCAGATCACTTAATTTAAAAAAAAATTACGTAATAGTTCTAAAAATATTATGCATTGATTACGTAATAGTTCTAAAAATATGTGGCATCGTTCTAAAAAAAAATTTTT